>PVJO010000646.1:0-207549 GCA_004026905.1 Hystrix cristata
GCATCCATTTCCGAGACCCACCAGAGAGACATTTCATTTAGACTCTGTGTTATGCACACGGCTGCTGGCACTGTGCACACAATTATGATCACTGACAGTCACTCAATCTCTTTCCCCCTCTTCTGCGCCATTGCTGCCCTGGTGCTGCCTCGGCAGCATATTTAGATTTTAAATTGTCAATCATGATTCTTTTATACTCCTGGAAAATGATAAAAATTCATAATATGAAAAGATGCCTAGTGGGGCACAGTTTTTGCTGGACAATTACATGTCTTTCCCATATGAGTTACCTTGAAAACGTCTAACACACCTAATGTCTCATAATCCAATCAAAACAAGTTTCTTTGATTTAGTTTCCATAGACTATATTTCAAAAACCAGCTTATTAAAAAAAAAAAAAACCTCAACTGTTGCTTCTATTTACTGAAACTGAGATTAGACAGGAAAACCAATGAGAACAAAACAAGATCACTTTTGCCCTTGTGCACCAAAACATCATAATCCATAGTCTGTTTCCAAGAGTAGAATCTTCATTAAACCAAAATACACGTATTACAATAAATCCGATCAAATATATCTTGTAGAATATATTTTAGGCAAGTGATGAATACCACTTACCACTTTCAAAAGGAAGTACATGGAATTGTTTTGTTTCGGTTTTTAACGTTTCAAATGGAACTTTCAGAAAGCCCAAAAAACTGAAAAAAAACAATAAACAGAAGCACTAAATTAGCTTCACAGTAAATAGACTTACAGCGAATCAAAAAATGAATTGTAAGTGTAGTGTTTGTGTGTTTGTGTGTGTTTAACTAAAATAACCTAGGGGTTGTTTACTAACCAAGAGATCACTTAGGAAAGTTGTTGAAGGCAAGAGTATACAAGAAGGTCATTATTTATGAGCTGTAGAAGGAACCGCTTTATGTATAAACAATAGACTGTTTCATGAAGTTTCAGTGTACAACACTGCCAAAGCCTACTGGCCATATATGTGGCTGGTCATGCTGAATAATAGGATTTTGGATCAGATTATCTGCTTACAGTGTATGAACTGCTCGAACTGCAATTTCATTAACCACAGTTCTTCAAGCACACGCTTACCAGTAAACAGGAACAATTTACTACACCTAGAGTTGTATGAAACATACCTTAATTGACAGTGAAAATATTTCTTCCTGGGGCTTCCTTGTCTTTCTTCTTCTTTGCATCCTTTCTCTCTCTCTCTCTCTCTCTCTCTCTCTCTCTCTCTCTCTCATTCTTTTTCTTTCATTTTTTTCTCTCTCCCTCCTTTCCTTCCTATGTTTTTTTGATTTCATGTTATCTTCCTTTTTACAGAATCAATCACATACATGTATACATGCACAAAACTATCTAAAAATACTTGTGAATTATCATTGCATTCTTTGTCCCCCTGTGCTGCCAATTTAGTTGTATATTTATATATTAAATCGTGGTCTTTTAATAAAAATTGCTCCTACAAAATAAGCCAAATATTCCTAATAATATTCATTTGTTGTTCAAAATAAATGTTTCACTAAATGCTTCACATTTCTGATGTTTTTAAGTGTGGCGAGATTGGTGTACAACATACTCTAAATAGTGCTGTAAACAGAAGTAGTTAGGACTTTGATTATATATCTCATCTCAGAAAACCACCTTCAGAAACCTAGAGTGCCCTAGCTTGATTACAGGGCATTATTGAAATTACATTAAAAAGTCAGGGAAAATGTAGTTACAAGGTAAAAATGTAAGAGCAGTAATTACTTGGTCTGTGTTAGGGAAAAGTCATGAGACAGAGTCACAGAATGAAACCTGATTAGCAGAGGTTATAAAAAGAAATAAGGAAACACTTACTGTAAGTGCCCAAGAATCAAAAAAAAAATGTCATTGTAGAGTTTAAATCCACTACTTAATAGGAAAGGGGAAAATTACAGGCTACAAGAAGGCAAACACATTAATTGCTCTTTGGGCTATTCTTTTCTAAATACTAATAATTGTAAAAGGTTGCTTAATGTGATAATAGTTACCAAGGTTGAAGAGATCAAAAGGCAATGTCAGAAAGGAAGAGATGGAGGTGAGTAAATAGCCCTGTGAATACATTCTTATTAATGGTATTCTGAGAAGTACCGAAGAGGGAGATGTTTCTGACATAGAGGTGAAGATGAGACCATATGGTGAGAAAATGATGGAAATCTTAATTTATATTTGAGCTGTCAAAAGACAAAAGACAAGCAAACATTTCAACATTGATAATCACAAATTAGCAAGTTTTTGTTAAAGGTCTGTTATATTCTTAGGACAGCCCAGGGACTCCAGTGCATCTGCAATACACTGCAAAGATTTAAGTCCAGCTTTGGTGAGTAGCTAAGATATAAACCGTAACTAAAGAAAAGTTATTCTAAGTATGAAAAGTGGCAATGAAGATTTTTAATCAATGCAAGATCAATGATCAATGCTATCAGTATCAGTCCTTACTAACACAGCATTAGCCATGCTGTGAACATTCAGGCTAACACAGAATTCTAGCCATGTGAACATTCAGGTGGGTAGAATAATTCTATTTCACAGTCTACTACCACTACAAAACTTTCTTTCAAAGGGTATTTACAAAAGTTTCAATTCATCCTATGAAATAAGATTTGTAAAAGAATACCTTATCAATGAAGCAAGAAATATAAATGCACATTCTGATTTTCTTAGATCACAAAATAGTTTATAAGAAGGATAATAATAGACGCTTTATCATTTTGCTTTTGCCTACTTTTCATAAACTGTTCAAAGACTCAGTAATCTTAAGAGTAACTTTAAAAAGTATGGTTCAAACTAGGCGTGATGGGGCACGCTGTAATCCCAGCACTCGGGAAACTGAGGCAGGAGCATCAACAGGAGTTCAAGGCAATCTCTGGCTACACAGTGAACTCAAGACCAGCCTGAATTTCACAGTGAGACTCTGTTTAAAAAAAAAAAAATAGGATGAATCAACAACCAAACCAATTCATATATTTTTACTTTCTAATAGTCTTTATTTAACTACAATTACCATACCTCAAAGCAAGCAATAATTAATAAATTTAGTTTTGATTTTTGTAGCACTTCTGACCTTCAGTTTCTTTACCTATCTATTGCCCAACTCACGACTGGGTGCAAAGTAGTCCATGCTGATAATAATTAGCAGAATTAGCAGTGCTTTTGCTATAGCAAAATATGCAATACGATATACCCGATGAGTTAAAATTGAAATCTTTGTAATCTATGGTAAGATAGCCAAGGAAAAGGTGAAAATATATAAAAATCAAACTTTCTATTTCCACCCAAAGTGTCACAATTTATTTAAAACATATATAAATATTTAAAGAGTAAGATACGTAAGAATAATAATATGAACAGATCAAAACTGAGGGAAAAATATCAGAAGAGATTAGACTAAATGTTTTAATATACGTTGCTGATACTTTCAAGAATGGGTAATGAGCAGCACTTATTCTAAAAGCAAATACACACTAATTTAATAAATGTATTAGAGTATTCTTCCTCAGATTAAGCAAAAGTTTATGTGTGTTTAAAAACCTTTTGTAAAATCTACAAGCCATTCCTAACTTTTAAAATGGTATCTTCTTAGTAGCAGGTTAGATACTACAAAAAAAAAAAAAAAAATGGAGGGTGAACTTCCAAAGATAAGCTCTATAGAAGTAGAAGCAAAATTGGGAGACCAATCGTTTTTATTATTCAAAATTATTTTGTGTAGCCTGCCAGTTGGTAGTTTTTATATAATGAATATGTTTCATTCACTTGGAACCTTTGTAAGTTTATTTTTATTAGTATATGTTTGTGAAAAATAATAATTACATTCAGATTGGGGAAATATATATGGGGGTGTCATTTTAGAGCAAATGGCTCTATTAGTTATTGATCACCTGTTTGGGGCACAAAAAATATTTACCGGTTGTATTTCGTACATTTCTAGTCCTGAAACTTGAATCAACAGGTACTCCTTGAACCCAGATCCTCTGGTGGGGTAAGCGCATATGAGATCTGCCATCTGATACACACACACACTGCTTTTGAAAGGCTTTCACGATGTATCTGTACATTTCTTCTGATATTTTGGAAAATATATGATGCTGTTTTATTAGCTATATTGATACTAGTTTCTTTATGTATTTTATTAGTGCCAACTAATTTTAAATTTCAAAGCATTGAGTTTTGAAGCATATATTTTATCATAAATCTTAATTTTATTTTAATGGTACATGTTAAGATGTACATAGTGATAACATTCATCATAGGGGATTTGTGCCTGTACATGACATATATTCCCCTGTTACCTTCCTTATATCCTGCTCCTACTCCCCTATTCTCTTCTTCTTATCTGATAAGTTTCCCTTCTACTGTTATATCATCATTTTTAGATTCCACATATTAAGAAGAACATGTGCCATTTGTCTTTCTGAGACTGGTTTATTTCTCTTAACTTGATCTCCGACTCTGTCCATTTTCTTGCAAGTGACATATTTGAATTCCTCTTTATGGCTGAAAAATATTCCATCAAGTATATACATCACATTTTCTTTTGTTATAATTCCAAAATTTTGTATTAGTACTGTACATGATGATTTCGTAGTACATGATGTTTACATTCTTTGTGGAGAATTGGTGTGTGTACATATGCATCTTAATACCTTTGTTTCATCCTATTTCCCCTTCCTCCCTCCCCCCACCCGTGTCTTGAGCCCCTTCCTCTTTTGTATATATTTGCAATACATAGCGTTTACATTCCATGTATGCAGTTGGTACATGTATGTAACACTTTTTAATTCCCTTTTTATACACCACATTTTGTCCGTTCATCTCATGATGGACCCTGTGCTGGTTCCACACCTTGGCCATTATTAACTGTGCCACAGTATACACAGGCACACAAGTATCTGTATAGAATGCATACTTTAATTCTTTGGATATATATATACCAAGGAGGGATATGGCTGGATCAAACAGTAGCTCTATTTTTGTTTTTTAAAGAAACTCTACAGTGATTTCTGGAGTGTCACACTAATTTACATTCTCATCAGCAGGGCAAAAAAATTCATTTTTCCCTGCATTCTTCCCAGCACTTTTTTTGTATTCTTGTTGGGGTAAAATAGAATCACAGTGTAGTTTTGGTTTGCATTTCCCCAGTGGCTAAAGAGGTTGATCGTTTTTTCATATACATATCTACCATTTGTAATTTTTCTTTTGAGAAATGTCTGTTCAATTCATTGGCCCACTTATTAATTGAACTACTTGATTTTCTGGTGTCAATTTTTTTAGTCATTTGTATATACTAGATATTAACTCTCTGCCAGGAGAGTAGCTGGTGGAGATTTTCTCTCATCATGTAGGCTGTCTTTTTACTGTTAGATGTTTCTGCAGCTGTGAAGAAACTTTAATTTGATACAGTTCACTCCTATTTGTTAATTTTGTATAATACTGAAATAGGAAATAGGAAATAGGAGTGCTACTGGACTCCTGGTCAAGAACTCTTTGCTTAATGCCTGTGACTAGAAGCGTTTCTCTCATGTTTTCTTTTAGAAGTTTGAAAGTTTCAACTCTTAGGCCTAGGTCTTTGCTTCATTTTGAATTGATTTTTGTAGGGATGGGCATCTACTTTCTATCTTACACGTGGATATCCAGTTTCCTCAACACCATTTTTTCAAGAGGCTGCTTTTTTAAGAGCAAAGGTTTTAGTTTGTTTGTCAGTAGATAGGTCTAGTTGAGTGGGTTTGTTTTTGTGTCCTCTATTCTGTTTCATTGGTCTATTTTTGTGCCAGTACCAAGTTGTTTTTGTTAACATGGCTTAGTAATATAGTTGGAGACCAGGTATTGTGATCCCTCCTGACTTGTTCTTTTTGCTTAAGATTGTTTTGGTTTTTCTGGTTCTCGTGTATTTTCATACGAATTTTAGGATTTTTTTTCCTAGTTCTGTGCAGAACATCAGTGGAATTTTGATTAGGATTGCATCGAATCCATTGAATCTGAGGATTGTTTTGGGTCATAAGGCCATTTTAACAAGATTAATTCTGCTGATCTATAAATATGAGAAGTCTTTCCATCTTCTAGCATCTTCTTCAGTTTCTTCAGTGTTCTATAATGTTTGTGTTCGAAGTCTTCACTTCCTTAGTCAGTTTGATTCTTAGGTATTTATTTATTTTTGAAGCAATTGTACATGGAAATCTTTTTCTGACTTTTTCTCTGCTAGTTTCTTGTTGGTTAGTATAGAAAAGGCATTGGTTTCTTCATATGGATTTTGTATCCCGTACATGAATTTTTTATTAGGTAGTCTTTAGTTCTGTTCTGCACCATTGAGCCATAGTAAGCTCCTCTACCGCTCTCCCACTATTGAATTTAAGCTTATATCTTTTTCTGTCCACTTTATACTTGTGAAGTTATCAATGAACTTATTCTAATATCCATGGGACTTTCCCAATCCTTGTCCTATATTTCTTTGTGGAGTCAATTCTCTACTGTCACATACTGTATTGATACCATTAGTATGCCTAGTTATTAGTCCTAAAGATAAAGTTAAATATATTATATGCAGAATAGCACCCACGAAACCGAACTCATGCAGTTTTATCAATCATTTCTCAGAGCTCTGAATCTTAGTTTCTAGTTGTTTCTTCAGGAGGGACACATGGGAGTAATATTCTCAAAGTTCTTCATGACCACGAAAGTTTGCCTATGATCAAATATAAAATGCTTGACTCACTTTTCTTTTTAAAAATCCAAATAAAAGTTGCTCCAATGTCTTCTGGCATAAAGAAGTATGACAAAAAAAATAATGCTAATTTTATTTTTTTCTTTTACAGAGCAATTTTTGAAACAGTGGTTAGTCATTCTTAGTCATTTTCCTACGTATTTAATGGATGATTTTAAAATCTTTAAAATTATTTTGTTAGGGTGTGTCTTTGAATTTGGCAACCAGATTCTAATTCCTAGGCACGTTGTGCCTTTAAAATTTATAAATATGATTACTTTGGGGGTATTTTTGTTGGAGTTACAATTTTAAAAATCTATTTCATCCTACAGCTTTTGTTCTCTTTTCAGTGTGCTGAAGCTACATAAATCAGATATTTCCATTGCCTGCCTTCTCTGTCTACCACTTTTCATTACATTCCCAATTATTTAATCCATTTCACTTCAATCTCTTTGTGTAATTTATATGCTGTACCTATTATCTTTTTTCTGAAAGAGTCTATTTTTAATAATAACCTAAAATATTTTTCCATGTTTGGCTCTTAAACCTGAATTCTTTAATTTTTTAAAATTTCTGTTGCCATCTTATTATGTTTTTTACGTGACTCTTTATAGACTTTGAGAATTCTCCTTATGTCTTTTGTTATTTTGAAATATTAGGATACTTTCCTCACTTTCTGTGTGGCAACAGTTTAATAGCTTTTTTCTATGTCAATGGGAAATCATTTGATAAATTTTCTTGTTTTCATATTAATATTTTTTGAAGATGTGACCATATTCCTGGTGTTTTTCAAAAGTGTTTCCTGCATAGGAAGGAAAATGGTCACAATAAGCTTCCAGGTCTTAAACCTCAAATGTTCCTTCCACATTAATAATGTAAAATATTCAGGCGGTCAATCTGGACAGCCATTTTTCTGACTTTGCAGGATAAATCTGATTCAGGGCTACTTTGAGATAACTATTCTCCGGGTCGACTATATTTCCAAAGTCTTTCCCTCTAAAAGTGTACTCTCACATTAAATTCCTTATTTTATTGCTAAAGTCATTTCTTAGGTATAGTATGATATTTTAACATAATTGTAATCATTTTGAGATGTGTTCATAGAAATAAAGATACATGACTAGCGCACCAGTCTTTAGAAGAAAAGGAAAGTAAGGGATGTGTTGGATCCTGTATGAAGATGTAGCTCATACCACAGCAGTATAGTGCTAGTCTACAACAAAGACACATCCATGTATCCAAAATGTAACAACAATTTAGAAGTTAGCAAAATCAAAAGGAAAGGACAGATTTTCCAATACATGTAAAATAAAATGAAATCCTTATCTAATCCACATCTAATGGGAATCTAGATGAAATAGAATTCTAGGCACAGGTCAAGTATCATTTTTAAAAACTTCAAAAACAGAAACCTAAAGTACTGCTTCAAGAGCTCCATTAACAACTGGCTAAGTGAACTTGGACGATCCTTTAACTTTCTGTGCCTCAATTTTTCCATATTTAAAATGGGCATTAAATGATTTAATATTGTAAAAAAATGTTGAAAATATTACATGGCACAATGACTGCTATTTCTTCTACTATGGCCAAATCAAGAATTCCTGGTCAAGAGACAGTACACACATTCCAAGAAAGAGAGAAGCTATTTGTAGTATCTAAAACTCAGAAGGGATAAACATTGAGACTATAAAAGACATATCTGAAGAGGCATAACAAGATAACAATTACATAGAAAAAGTAAGCAAGAGACAAAACAGATTTTTTTAATAGTAGAGAAACCTCACAAAGCAATTAGATTGAACCATAAGTTGCTGCTATATTTTGTAAATCAAAAATGTGTGAAAATCAAGAATTTCCTATGTTTCAGTCTAATTAGTATAGAAAAAGTACTTAAAATCATTAATAATCAGAAAAAATTAAAATTAAAAATGCAGTGGAAAATGATTTCATAATGCTAAGCATTTTGCAGAGATATTAAGACATAGAAACCTTCATATCCTGCTAGTATAAAGTGAGAAAATCATTCTGGAAAGTCTTCCAGTCGGATTTAGCCAAATTGTGTATACAACATACATGCACACATTGAAATAGAAAGTACATTAGTTGGCATATATTATTATTATTTTTTTTTTTTTTGGTGATGCCAGGGATCGAACTCAGGCCCTTGTGCTTGCAAGGCAAGCACTCTAATCACTGAGCTAAATCCCCAGCCTGGCATATATCATTGGTAAAAATCTTCTCCAGTTTGTTAGGACGTACATGACGATGGTTCGCAGATTATGTGGTGTGAAGAAAGTAAAAACAACCTTGTGTCCATCACCAGGAATGTGGCCAGGTAAAATATGATAAATGCCCACCATGAAATATTACTCAGTGTTTAGCAGCAATTGACTAAATGCAAAATACTCGCTTTTTTTTCCAAAAAAGGGATCTTATTACCACCGCTTCATTTTTTAAGTAGAAAAAATAAAACATATAACAATACTATTTACCCATGTTACAATGACATTTATGCAAAATATTTATACACCTTGCAATGTATTCAAATAAAAAGATACACATGGAGCATATTTAAATGGTTGTCTATGCAGGCATATGAAAACACTTTTTTAGTAAAGGAGTTAAATAAAAAAGGAGATTTTATTTTTTCATACATATGCCAACATTCATGGCGCTCAATGCTGGAAAGCATACTCGTGACATAATTACATTCACGTTAGTGTAAGTTTTTGTGTATAAAAAAATCTGTCAATCTATGCCTTCCTGCCACTAACCAGCAATTCTTCTTTCAGGAGTACAACATGAGAAAATGAATAGATGCAGTGTAGATGTTTGCATACATAAGTGCTCCAGCGTGAGGTATAATAGGGAGAAACTAGAAATAACTGAAAGAGAAATGGTTAAATTCACAGGAAACATAAATAATGTTATAGTTTCGCAGATCATAGATATAAACAAATACCCATTCTAACTTAAAACAGATAACACATACCAAAATTTATAGATAGCATTATCATTTTTGAAGTTTTTATTTTGTTTATATTTAAAGAGTACCATTTAAATTTTTCTCACTGATTCCACAGGACAGCTGGATGAGACTACTAGAGAAATATGAATATAAAATGGTTATTACTTCATATTATAGATTAATTGCTAACTATTCATAGCTTAACACTATTCTGTATGAAAATGATTCTTACCATTTAGGGTCACATTCAGAAGTATTTAAGATGAAAATGTAATCATTTCTGTAATTTATTTAAAATAATTCATTAAAAATTACTGCAAATATGATAACATTACAAAATATTAAATGTCAGTCATGCATGCATGAGTGTTCATTATGTTATTCTGTGTAGTTCTATGTGAGTTCTAAACCTTTTTGCTGGGGATGGTGGCACACACCTATAATCCCAGTGCTCGAGAGGCTGGTGCAGGAGGATCGCCATGAGTTCAATGCCAGCCTGGGCTACATAGTGAGTTTCAGGACCACCTGGACTGGCTGGGGATTTAGCTCAGTGGTTAGAGTGCTTGCCTTGCAAGCACAAGGCCCCGAGTTCAATCCCCAGCACAAAAAAAAAAAAAAAAGGGAGGGGGGTTGGGGATTTAGCTCAAGTGGTAGAGTGCTTGCCTATCAAGTGCCAAGCCCTGAGTTTGATGCCCAGCACTCGAAATGTAAATAAATAAATACATCTTTCAAAGTATAGTGTTAATTAAAAATTCATCATTGATTTTGCTTTTCAAAGATCGATTCTGTAGAAACAGACTTTGGTTTTGAGACAAAAACATAAACTCTTTATATATAAAATTATAAAGTGAGCTATTAAAAACTAATAATTTTAAATTGTGACTGAATTCTCATAATACAGAATACATTCTTAAAACTTTTGTTTAAAGTTTTATAAGAATTAGGTATATTTTCAGTAGGATATTGACACTGAAAATTATAAAACTACACTGTTTCTGTCCCTGTTGCTTTCCTAAATGTATTCGTATTACCCCAGAAACTTATTTATCACTGGGAAGCAAATAGGTGTTTTCTTCAAGTATTTGTATGTACTAATAAGATTTTATGGAGTAATGAAGAAAAGACTAAGCAAAGAGTACAAGATAGACTGAAACCATCTAGACAGTAATATTATTTCATTTATATATTTTCAGGCAATTATAAATATATCCCTTTTGTCTTTGTATTAGTTACATTTCTAGAGTCAATCTAAGTTACATTTCTAGAGTCAATCCAATCCAGGGCTGGGAGCCCACGGCATGGCTTCATGTACGACCATGTCCGCACTAAAAGGTGGAAGAAATCTATACCAGAGCTGGGATATGACACTCACAGAGGAGATAAAGACCAAAGCTCCTCCAAAGCAAACAGCAGCCATCCCCAAGGACAGCAAGGCCCTGAGCTCCTTCTGCGATGAGAACAGCTGAGTCTCCTTTGGGAGAACCAGCCACAACAGAGCTTCTCCTGGGAAACAGCCGGCCCCCATCTTCTGCTCCCGTTCTCCTTTATATTGGGTCAGCAACAACCCTCAAGTGGATCCTCTACACCCAGAACCCACCAACTCAGTCCAGCTGGGTGCTCCTGCTCAAGCTGGCCACAATAGGTCCACCACAACCCACCCCTGGTCAACTGATAATCAGACACATTTCTTTAAACCACAGTCTCCAGTGGTAGATTTGTAAAGAGTTAACATACCTTGGTCTATTCAGATTTATATTAACAATAAAATTCTTATTGCACTCATTCCCACATGAGAAACAAATATTCAAAGGATTCTCAAAACTGATTACAAACAGGTGTCAAAAATTACAACTATAAATACAAATATACAACAACTCCATTCTGTCTGTCTTGCCAAATGCTCCAGGTCACCCTCCTGAATCTCTGTACTCAATTTCCAACAAAGATTTGGCCAAAAGCTCTCTACAGTAACTATGCTGCCGTCCCAACACCAGACTGCACTGAAATTTTTCTTCCACCCAGGCAATATCTCCAAACACAAGTAAAATACAGACTAGCCTCTGCCAAAGCATACATATACTTCCTGGCTTCCAGCAGCCAAAACAGTCTTTCTCAATGGAGGCCTCCCAAGCCTCATCCTAACCAGCAGCATTTCCGTCAGTAATTCTTTTTTTCCACACTCTGACCAGAGTCTCCCATATAATAAGTTTAAAGCATTCCAGGGTGCCTCTTTGGGTGGTGTCTCAAAACCTTTCCAAACTAATTCTGAAGGCTCTTAAGCCACAAGGCCAGCAACAGCACAGCAAGGACCTCACTTCTCTAGTACCAATTTCTGCATTAGTTATATTTCTTAAGTCAATGGTTTGCAAGAGGGCGGATTTAAAACAGGACATTTGCATATTGCAACATTCACACACAAGCCAAACGCAGGACGAGTGTAGAACGTCTCTCTATGCACTAAAGACACAAAAGATCCAATCAAGGACTAGAAGCACAAGCACGGCCTCATGTACATTCGCGTCTGCACCGAAAGGTTGAAGAAATCTATACTGGAGCCAGGGTATGACACTCACAGCGGAGACGAAGACCAGAGCTCCTCCGAAGCAAAAAGCAGCCATCCCCAACGACAGCAAGGCCCCGAGCTCCTTCTCCGAGAAAAACCAAGTTCCTTTTGGAAGAACAAGCCCCAACAGAGCTTCTCCTGGGAAACAGCTGGGTGCCATCTTCTGCTTTCTTTTGTGTCGGCAACAATCCTCAGGTGGATCCTCTCTGCCCAGAACCTCAGCAACTCTGTTCAGCTGGGCTTTCCTGCTCAAGTTGACCACAATAAAAAGTCCACCACAGTCTTATTAGTATGAATGACCACACCAAAACACAGTGAGATTTCTTCATTCCTCTTATTTGGTTGTAATGAGGATCCGTGTGTATATATACCACAATTTATTTAATAAATTCTCAATCAATTCACACATGATGATATTTACAATCATAGCCCATCCATAGTATTCTTTTTCTCTTGAAGTTGACATTTTCCTACTGTAGCCTATTGTTAGCTGTGTTTTGTAAAAAGGAAGTTGTGGAGAAGGTAGGTACATTCCGAACATGCTTGAAGGAAAAACAACATGGAGTCAAAAAGGTGGTGAAATCAGTTACGGCACAGTTTCTTTCAGGTCTCTGGCATGGGCTGATTTCAAAGGACAGAAACTGTAAATGAAGGCATCACCCTAATGAATTTGGAGACCACTTAAGCAATCATTACTGAGTCTAAATATTACTCAAGAAAATAAGGAAAAAAGGGTTCTCCATTTTTTCCTGTGAAATGTGAGAACAGACTCTGTGTGTGTGTGTGTGTGTGTGTGTGTGTGTGTGTGTGTGTGTGTACGCACACGTTTTGGGGGGTACTGTAATGAACTAATAATAATCTCTATGAATCTATCCCTGACTTCTAAATTCTATTATCAGCATGGCGACCGCAGTGAGCCATTTAAAATATAAATGTATTTGTGTTAATACTCTTCTTCCAATACTTTGGTGCTTAGCAGAAACAAAATAAACTCCAAAAGCTCAAGAGCAATTCTCCCCACTCAAAAAAAAAAAACAAAAAAACAAAAAAGAGCTGTAGATGCTGGCTGCCAGAAGAAGAAATGCACTGAAGCTTCTTGTCCCCACCTGTCTCCACAGTAGTAAAAACAGAGCTGGATGATCTATCAGAGCACTGATACAATCCTCTACAAAATGTATGTAGGGAAAAAATCAAAGGGGTTTTACAGAAATTCCAGTGTTAAGAGGTCAGCGACGGGCCTGGGGATTTAGCTCAGTGGTTAGAGTGCTTGCCTAGCAAGCACAAGGCCCCGAGTTTGATCCCTGGCATACACACACACACACACACACACACACACACACACAAAGTCAGTGAAAAGCAAGATCCAGGGAGGAGGACCAAGAAAGAGTGATCAGTGAGGAAGAAGCAGAGCCGTGGAGGGTGTTCGTATTTCCTAGAGCTGTTGTAGAATTGTACCATTAAAAATTGGAGATTTCGGGGTTGAGATTTAGCTCAAATGCTAGAGCACTTCCCCAGCAGGCAGAAGGCCCTGAGCTTGATCCCCAGTACCACCCCACCCCCCAAATTGGAAATTTCTTCTCTCGCAGTTCTGGAAATAAAGTTTTAAAACTCAAAATATAAGGAGGCTCCTACTCCCTCTGAGTACTTGAGGAAAGAATCCTTGCTCTCCTCTTCTAGTCTCTAGTGATGGTGGACAATTCTTACGTTTCTGGGCTTATAGAAGCACAATTCAATCTATAATTCCATCTCAGCAGCGGCTTCTCTATGTGTATCTTTACATTGTCTTTCCTCTGTCCCTCCCTCTGTTTCCAAATTCCCCTCTTTCTATAAAGCCACCAGTCATATCAAATTTAGCGCCTACCTTAGTTCAGTACGATCTCATCTTAGCTTGATTATACTGGCAAAGACTTTCCACACAGGGTCACATTCACAGTTCCAGGTAGATGTCAATTTGTGGGAATATGGGAAAACTCAGTACCGTGAATTGTCCTAGAATCCAAGCAAGAAAGATTGTCAAGGAGGAAGGAGCGATCAACTATTCACTCAGATGAGAAATATCATTTGTATTTAGCTCCCTGAACTTCATTGACGACTTTGACTTGAGCAATTTCAGGGTGTTGCAAGTAAAATGCTAATTTAAGTAGCTAAAGTGAAAAAGAGCACATCTTTCAAGGAATTAGATCAATTAGACCCCTCAGAATGTGTCTAACAGGACAGAAAGGAAATACAATGCTACCTGTGTTGTGAGTAAAATTTTCTTTGTTTTTTGTTATGTTTTCGTTTTGGTTTGTTTTCCCCAGCTTTAAGGTAAAGCTAGATGGTAAATTTAAAAGTTTTTATTTTTAAGGAATGATAAATTACAACACATCTTACAATTAAAGAATTGATCCAGTAGAAACTGTACAGTGTTAATACAGAAGAGAAAATGTAGACTCAAAAGAGTGAGGTCATTACTGGGCAAGAGAGGACAGAGAAACTGATAGGGAGGCATTTGAATGTCTTATTTCTGGTCACTGCCAGGAAACCAGAGTATGCTGAGTGTAGGTTTTGAGCTACACTCCCAGCCCTTTTAATTTTTTTGAGACAGGTCTTGCCAAGTTTCCCAGGCTGGCTGCGAACATGCAGACCTGCCTCTGCTTCCCAGGCAGCTGGGATTACAGGCGTGCACCTCCACACTTGGCCAACACGTCCAGTTTTTAAAGAACTTTACATTGTGTTTTACATGAAAAGACAAGTCTGACGATTCATGGACTGATTTGTTCAGGAAGATTATTATTTTATTTTATCATTTCAATGCTAAGTCATATCTTTTATGTGCTCTGTGTAAAAAAAAAAAATCCACCTGTTCTGGGGTAGAAGAAGAAAAAAATATTTCACCTTACTATTATGAGCTCTAAACAAGTTTTCTCTGAGAGCTTGCTCACTGTGTCATTTGTAGGTAAATATGCCAGCTCAGAGAGTTAAGTGTTTTTTACCCACTTAACTCAAGTTATAATTTTGTTCTTTTTTTCCCCCTTTTCTGCTGGAAATTTCTTCCAAAATTTTTAGTAGAAGTTAGTAATACAGAATAGTGAGGCTTATTTTGGGAAATTGGCATATGTATGGAACATATGTTGATCATTTTCAATTCTTTTACTCCTCCTTCCCTTTCCTCCCATATCCTCCTGATCCCTTTCCTAATCTCCAAATTCCATCTTCTATTTTCCTGTAATTTGCCCTTCTTGTTCATTCATTTATGTATATTTTAGGATTTTGACATAAGGGAAAACATGTAATACTTAACTTTCTGAGCTAGCATATTTCATTTAATATGATCATTTCCAGTTCTGTCCAATTACCTACGAATGACATGATTTCATTCCTCTCTATGGTTGAGTGTTTCATTAGGTACGTATGCCATATTTTCATACTCATTCCTCTTTTGAGTTGATTTGTTCAAAAAATAAAGAATGAAAGACTCCTAGCCAAGATTACTAAAACGAAGAGATAGAAGATCCAAATTAATAAAATTAAAACAGATGCCACTGAAATCCAGAGGATTATTTGAAATTCTTTTGAAAATTTACATTCCAATAAATTACAGGTTCAGGAAAAATAAAGTCTTAAACACATATGACCTACTGAAACTGAAATGAGAAGATAGCAAAAAACCCCAAATCAATAAAAATCAATAAAATCAATTCATTAGCAAAAATCCTACCAACCATGAAATACCAAAAGCTCTACAGATTCACTACTGAATTATTCCAGAATTTTAGAAAGGGATTAATTCCAATGCGCCTCAAATTTCCCATGCAATAGAACGGGAAGGAATGCTACCAAATTCACCCTATGAAACCAGCACTACCCTGTTACTAAAATGAGATTAGCAGCCCAGAAAAACAAACAAACAAACAGATCAGTATTCTTGATGAATATAGATGTAAATCCCTTAATAAGAAACCTGCAAACAGAATTCCACCATATGTTAAATATATCATATACTATGACTAAGTTGGTTTCATACTGAGGATGCATGGATGGTTTAACATGCAGAAATCAATAAATATAATACTCTATAAAAATAGAATCAATGACAAAAATCACATAATCTGAATAGATACAGAAAAATCATCCAATGAAATCCAACATCCATTAATGATTAGAAAACTTAATGAAAATAGGTATAGAAACAGCTTACCTCAAACTTAAAAAAGCCACATAGGACAAACCTACAGTCAACTTTTCTACTGAACGGGGAAAAACTGAAAGCATTTCCTTTAAAATCAGGAATAAAACCAGGGTGTCCACTCCTGTCACTCCTGTTCAGTATAGCCCTTGAAGCTTTAACCACAGCAATTAGGGAAGATGAAGAAATAAAGAGGATACGAATAGGAAAGGAGAAATCTATCTGTATTTGTAGATGATACGAATCTTTACATTGAAAGCAAAAAGCCAAGTCTTCCTGAAGGCTTTTATACCTGGTAATCAAATTCAGTGAGTGAAGTAGCAAGGTAAAAAAATTCAACACACAAAAATCAGTAGCATTCTTCTACACCAGTAACAAGCTGAATGAGAAAGGAAACAATAAAAGCAATTCTATTCACAATAGCTTCAAAAATTAAGTAGCTAGAAATAGAACTAATCAAAGAAAGAGCAAATGTGGAGTTAACGCACCGATGCATGTAGTGACCTCATGGTCCACCCGCCTTTCTAGGAGTAGCTTAATCCAGTCAAGTTCACCCCTCACAAATTTTCTCTGAGAACTGCTCTTATTCTGTCCCACGGTTTCTGATACATTCTATGATTGTTTGATTCTTGGAATTTGTAAATTTCTCTCTTCATTTCTTCTGTGATCCATTAATCATTCAGGTAATTATTCATTCTCCACGTGTCTGCATAATTTCTACAGCTTCTTTTGCTGTTGATTTCTGGTTTCATTCCATGATGATCTGAAAGGAGGAATGAGATTATTTCAAGTCTTTTGTAGGTATAGTATTGAGTTGTTTCATGGCCTACAATATGGTTCATTTTGGAAAAGTTCAATGGGGCATTCTTGGATGTAAAATTATGTAGATATGTATTAAATCCATCTGATCTGGAGTATAAACTAATTCTGATGTTTCTTTGTTGTGTTTTATTGGGGAGGGCATCTAGCTGACCTGTCTGTATATGAAAGGCTTGTATTGAAATCCCATACTACAATTGTATTGGGGTTTTTCTGTCTTTTATGTCAAGGAGTGTTTGTTTTATCAAACTCTGTGCAATGACATTTGAATCAATTGAAAGTGTCTTGTTGTGTCTTCTTGGTGTATTTTTTCTTTACCAATATATAGTGACCTACTTTTACTCTTTTGACCAATTTTATTTCAAAGTCTACCTTGTTAGCTATAAGTGTAGCTCTATCTGCTTGCTGTCAGCTCAGTTGTGAGGAATATCATTTTGCATTCTTTCAATTTTAGACACTATCTTTGTAGATGATGTGTGTCTCTTACAGGCAAGGTACAAGGAAGTCTTGTTTTCTTTTTTTTTAATCCAATATGCCAGTCTATGTCTTTTTTATTGAAGAGTTAAAATCATATATATTAAGTGTAATTATTGAAAAATATTTACCAATTCCTGTAATTTTGTCATTTTTCTAATGTTCAGTTTATTTCTATTACTCCTTCATTTATCTACTCTTCCAAAAAGATTTATTCTTTCCTTTTGTCTTGTGATTTTATTGCTGTCTTCTTCATCTCTTTTGAGGGTTCCCTGAAGTATTTTTTGCAATGCCGGCTTAGTGATCACAAATGTCTTTTGTTTGTGCTTATTGTAGAAGGACATTATTTTTCTTTTGAGTTTGAAGGTAACCTTGCAGTATATAATAATCTGGATTGGCAATTATTCTCTTTTTCTGTTTGAAATGCACCGTTCCAAGCCTTTAACATTTCTGCCCATGAATCTGCTGTTAATGTTGGCGGGCTCACCTTCAGAAGCGACTCGGCACTCTTCTCTAAGAGCTTTCGATATTCTTCCTTTTTTCAGGTCTTATGACCATAAAGATTTTACACAGCAAATAAAATATCAGCTACAGTGACAAGACAATCTGTGGATGGGGAGAAAATATTTGCAAATCCTACATCCGCATGTGTAAAGGGCCCATGATAAAAGTCATCACTGGTATTTTAACCAAGAGAATAAAAGCTGAAGCCACATGTGTGCCACTTCTGAGCACAAGTTTGAAAAACTGTCGTGTCTGCCGCTTTCCTTTTCTTTCCCCTCTGTCATTACAAGGGCAGTATCCTTGAAAGATGCCCTGCAGTCATGCTGTGTTCCAAAGTGGAGTGGAGAAAGGTACACAGAGAAGAACCCCAACTAATCTCAAATGAGCGTAAGACATTAACAAAAAGTAAGTAATTGTTCTTTAAAGCCACTGAAGTTTCAGGGATTATTTGCAACACTGCTTAACGTACACTGACTGATAAAACTATCAACTCTGAGTAATTCTAGCAATAATTTGTCACAAAAATGTTAACTATCTTGAATAAACCCTAATGTCCAATTCTTAATTTTCAAATGGCGCTGAAGTCCCTCTCATAGAGGCATGGAGAGTGGACATGCACATGTTCTGGACCATCACTTAGTATTTCTTATTATAAAGAATAAGTTTGCTTTCCTTGGGGTATAGCACAAGCGTGCAGTTCCAAGACGATTTCAAGAGCAATTCTTGACAGGTGTTCAGCCAAGTTAAGTAATAGGTTTCTTTTCACCATGTACGATGAGCTACCTATGTAATAGTGCTTTCAATTTCAATATATGCCACCTCAAATGAATTCATGAGGCAA
This sequence comes from Hystrix cristata, assembly GCA_004026905.1. NCBI lineage: Eukaryota > Metazoa > Chordata > Mammalia > Rodentia > Hystricidae > Hystrix > Hystrix cristata. The sequence goes on from PVJO010000646.1 coordinate 19,068, forward strand.
TAAGTCAGTATCTTTCAACCTGTGCCTTCAAAATTTCATAAGGGAAGAAAGGAAGAATGGTACATTCTTTGCAGATTATCTTTCCAGGTCTAAATCAGGACCTCTACCGCTCATAGGCTGTCATCGTGAGAGAACATTCAGCCTCATATCAATTTTCAGCATCTTTGTAGACTGATCGTTACCACCAATGCCGATATGGGCTTCAATCTGATTTACCCACTTAGGGAGCTGCTCATTTGCAAAAAGAAGAAAAATTTCTTCAGTAATAATGTGGTTCACATTTTTGAGACTGAAAAGACAGTTTCTTACTATAAGGTAGAAATGCAACTACCATAAGAGTAAATCTCTTTCTTTGCATAAATAAATAGGGCGATGAATTCAATGTGAACTTGATCCTATGACCTCAAGTCTTTATCCTATTTTAGGTCATTTTAAATGCATTAACGCTTGTGATGAAACCACCAGTTCTGGGTCGCAGGCAAGCACTAATTCAAGGAAATTTCCCAACAGGTCCCACACAAGTCAGGGACCCAGAGACATAGCACATCAGCATGAACAAGACAAACCGTTTCCCTTCCTTGTAGTGCATCCCTACTGTACATTCCATTTGTGTTCCTGGGCATGAGAGGAAGGGAACAGTCATTTATCCTGTGCCAAACATCCACCACTTTTTAATGTAATTATATGTTTGTTAGTCTAAAAGACGATGAATCACAATGAACCTTCAACACATTCTTTACCATTGCACACCTTTTGGTGTTCCTAGATAAAATCAATTGGCTGTTTCTAAAAACAAAATAATTGATGGTCAGACGACTTCTAGAGGGGGCTAGCAGTGAACTTCAACCCACACATTGTTTAAAATAATGGAATAACATTTTGTTTATCTTGTCATTGATACACCATCACTTCAGCTATTTGTACTGGGTTTTGAAAAATATGAAAAGATGAGTTTGTTAATAAATTCCTAATTCTAGTCTTTAACATGACCACTTAAATTATTCATGAGCAATTTTCAACACAGGATGAGATCTACCTTGGTGGACTGGTGTCATTTCTCAGTATTACTGGCTATCTGGTAGATTTTCTTGATTCAGTCAATAATGAACTTCTAATATTTTTCCAGATATTTATTACAAGGTTCCTTTAGAATCTGACACAATAGTTACCTCAAACATGTAGTAGTATATATTCCTTTCTTTAACCATGGAATTTTACCCGCAGACAGGGTCTCATGGTGTCCACATAGATAGTTAGGTTCTTGTCTTTTTCAATAGATGGTAAGAATGCTAATTCTATAGGCTTAAATTACAGTCCCTCTTCCTCTTAGGTAAAGGCTAGAATAAGATAATAAATTTGGCAATCGAAAATTACTAGAAAATTTAGAAAGCAGCTGCAGTAGAATAATAAAATCAGAAGCTTTCACTGAAGAACACTCCATTTATAGAAGCTCAACAGATTTAGAATTTTCAAAGATAGAAAAATTCAATCCATATGCTACCCAAATAGCTATTCTATCATCATTTTAATCAATTAGCTAACTTATTTAATACTAGTTTATATCCTAGCACATTTCAAATCTGTCATGTATATTAAAGTGGTCAATTTAGCATTTCAGTATGTTTTCAATGAAGCAGCTTTATAATTAAAAATATCAGAATGTTTTCAAGTATCTCAATATTAGCACACTGCATAGCAACCTCCTGAATTTTATTTTTATGCCCCAGTTTCTTAGCACATATTTTGTAATAAATTCTTTATTTTAAAAATTGTTATTTTACCATTTCTCAAAATGAATATACCACTGAATATCATAATGTGGTGCTTCAAACTATAGACTGAAATTAACTTTTATTTAAAATGCTCTGTGTGTGCTCATCATCTCTGGAATTCTGTGGCAACTACCTTCAACAAGTACTCATCGACTCATCAAAAATATTTATATACCACAATACAGTGGTCACTACAACTACTTAAAACTAATTATCTTGACAAAATACACATTTATTCACTGAGAATGTATTTTTGTGGTTTTTTAAAAATAGTACCCAACTAAAGGTCATTTTTAGGTTGGTCAATTTTCATGAACAGATAAAATATTTGAAAAAATGTATTAGTCTTTTTCATCACCACTGAAAAGAATATTTCAATATGCTTTTATTTTCTCTCTGATTAGTAAAATTTTTTTCATGTAATTTATATTAAATGTATAGATTATTTATAGACCATCATTTATAATAAGATAATATGACATCTTAGAAGTATGTATATTAATATTTTTAGCTGAATTTTATTCTTTCTAACAAACGTGACTTCTTGTGATTTTTTTCAAGCAGTTGCAGGAGTTGAGTAGTAATTGTATTTAGATTTCCATAAGTCTAAATAGTAATCAACAATTTTCTTCTTTAACCAACTGCCTTATTTTCAATTAACAAGCACAGAAAAATACTTTTCTAAGGATTATGATAGACTCAAGTATGGCCCGAATATATTCTGGAATAATTAGATGATTAGAAATTATTGCTTACTTGTCAGTGGAAGTTCAGTCAGGAAAACCGAAGCCGTATTTGATATTTCAACAGAGAGAGGTCAGCATGAGGGTTAGTTAAGTCAGTGATGGCAGGCAACTAGCAAAGTAAAAAGAGAAATTTGAGGTAGCTGACAGTGTCTGCCAGCAGCAGCTGCCACCTCTGGGGCTTGGGAAACAATGAAAGAAGGTGGACCGGGGCTGAGCTCCAACCTGTGAGGTACGAGCATGGCTCCTTGGACTGTCAGACCCCTTGGAGGGACGGACAAGGAGAGATGCCAAAAGTAGACAGTGGAATCAGCAGCTATTGTGGGAGAGAAGCATCCTCGCTGGAGGACGCAGCATCAGGACCACAATTAAAGAGGACAGAGCAAGCCCCAGCCTCCCTGGTCCTTTCTTGTGCACATTACTGGTGGAACTTTTCAGACCAGACAGCAGCTGACAGTACAGCTTGGTATGTCATCACCTGTGTGTCACTTCCAGAAGGAAGGACGCATTCAGCAGTGAGAGAAAGAATAGTTCAATGACGGACATCATTACCTTTATCATTGTGAAATCGTCCTAAAATTGGAGGAGTAATACTTCATGACATAACGTATGCTTTTAAAAATCAAATTAGATGTACAATGTTTGAACATATTTTCTTGAGACTTAGTATTTAATACTTTTTACTTACACTAAACAATTATATGAAAAAGAAAGATATTTTTCATTGGTGCTTCTAAGCCTGTTCTCACATCCCTCTGAAACTCTCCTCCTGAGGGCAAGTGACAGAAGTGTTCACATCATGCTCACCTCCGAGCTCTTGGCCGCACGCAGGGCAGGGTGGCTGCCGGGTCTGTGCCATTTGTCAGGTTCGTCAAGAAATGAGTAGACATGGAATTCAAATGGAAGCTGAGCCTCTCTTACTCATGAGCGAATCTACCTTTCCATTTGTATTCGTATTGGTATTGAGTGACCAGTACAACCTTAGTGACTGATTTATTATGAACGTCCTGTGCACTATTTATATTTCAATTAAAAGTGCAATTTCAAATTTATAGCTCTAATTTAAATATTTGCTTTCTTCCTATTTATATACTACAAAATAATTGTCTTTTCTCCCATTCAAACAGTAGTAGCAATTTCCATAAAATATAGACAGAAAATGTTTTCACTTGAAGATTTAGAAAATTAGGATATGTCATTAGGAACTTATTATATTCCTAGTGAGAATGCCATTTGTGGAAAATGTGAAATTTGAGAATTTTCCCTGGGTATCACTTGTTTACAAGCGAGTACAAATCATACAAAGAAAATTGAATAAAGGTCCTGAGAACAATTGTTTTCCAAAAAATGATCAACTCAATTTAATTTATTCTATTCTGAACATTGATGGATTTACCTGCTTTGTGCAGCATACTTTAAAAATTCCCAAATATTCTTAAAGCAGTCCAGATATAAGTGAATGGAAAGGAGAAATTCTTTGGAACAGCATAGCATTTTGATTCTATTCCATAAGGACATGAAGCTTAAAGAAATGTTTACTACTGCATGTAGTTTAAATTTTTAATGTTTTTCAAAATAAAATAAAATGTAACTGGAAAAGACATATATAGAAAAATGCGCAAAACATAAAAACACTGCCCAGTGAATAGCACAAAGCAATCATGCACATAATACACATGGAGGTAAAGACACGGGACATGGCCAGTTTGGTAGACACCTTCTAGGCTGGAGTTCGGTGATATCTTCTTCCTGTTAGTCACACCCGTGTTTGGACTATGCAGTATCTTGCTTCTAAGCAGGGCTGGAGCAAAGTATGTTATTTCTGAGTTTGGGCAGTAAACACAGTAGTTTCCTTCTTAATTTTCTCTCTCAAGTTCTCCTCTAAATTACACAGGCTGGAGGAAGCTGGCTACAATGTCATAAGGCCATTCTTAGGAGAGACCTTCATGAATGAACTTCCAAGTAAGCTGATGCCTGCCCAAACCACACGGGTAAACTTGAAATGAGATACTTTATCCCTGTAGACCTGAGGTGGCTGCCATCCTGACACACTACTTTCAGTCTCATGAAAAGACATTGAGCCAGAGCACAGAGCTAAATTGTGTTAGAGTCCTGACCCATGGAAACTAATGTAATAAATATTTGTTTTTTAAGATACTGAGCTATTTTGTTACCTAGATAATGAAAGCACCATCATGCAAAATGCCCTTTTGTGTTCCTCTCTAATCATTTCTCCTTTCTTCTCTCTTTTCTGTGTAGGTAAACAGTATTTCTATTCTTCACGAACAAATTTTGCTTTCTTTGTTTTCGAACACTCTATGAATCTAAGCATACAAGTTACATTGTGTTGTATCAGCTGCTTTTGCTCTACATTATATGCATAGATTCATTTCCATTAATATATACTATCAAATTGGGGGCACTGACAGATTGTGAGAATTCATATATATTTATAGATAGATAGATAGATAGATAGATAGATAGATAGATATCTCTTGTCTCTCATGTTCATGTTTTGTTTGTTTTTGTTTTTGCAGTCATGGGGATTGAACCCAGAACCTTTAGCCTGAGCTACATCCTCTGTTTTTCTTTTACTTTGTATTTTGAGATAAGCTCTTGCTATAGTGCTAAACTACCAGATCTGGGATCAAATTTGAGATTCTCCTGCCTCAGCCTTCCAGAGTGTTGGGAATACAGATGTACACCACCAGGCTCAGCTCATGTATTTCTTATTAGTAGAAATGTTCAACATAGAATTTCTGTACCAAAAAGCATACATATCTTCAATTCTAGAATATAATGGCAAACTGTTTTCTGAAATGGGTGTACCAATTTACACTCCTAGCAGCAATGTATCATATGTCTCATATCCCACAGCCTCACTGCATTTTTCCGTTTTCATTTTGTTTTTAACTGTTTCAGCCTTGAGTAGTGGTCTGTCTCAGTGTAGGTTTAAATTATACCCCTTCATGAATAAGCTTGAGTGTCCTTCAACTTCACCGCTGTTTTACACAGAGGGTTTTTTTTCTTATTGATTTGTTATAATCTTCACAAGTTTTGGATATATACCTTCTTAGTTATATGTGCCTAGAATCATTTCATCCATTTTGGAAGATTCACTTTAACGTTCTTTAAATGGAATCTTTTGCTAAACAGTCATTTCATTTTCATCTAATTTCTATCTAGTCCTTATACTTAGAACTTTTGTGACTAATATGAAATTTTTTTTTCTTTCTCAAGGTCAAGATGATATGTCCCTCACATTACCTTTTAGAAACGTTTACTGTTTTGGTTTTTTTTTTCCTCATATTTAAACTTGTGGCTCTCCAGGTACTCATTTTATGTGACTGTAACATAAGAATTGGATTTCATTTTTCTTTATACTTATACAAAAAACACGGGGAATGTTTACATCTTAAAAATGTATTACAGTAAGAGACACATTGCTGTGACTCCCCTTCTGAATACGCCCCTGCACGTTGAAACACTTATCCCATCACACCTGACACTTTCTGAAGCACTTCTGGGAATCCTCTTCTGTAAGTGTCTTTAGTTGCACTGTCACAGCTGCCCTGATGTCTTGAATAGCTCCAGAACATGGTCATTGTGACTTTGGGGAAGAACCACAAGTCACATGGTGCCAGATTTAGTGACTAAGGTAGATGAGGACTTGCTGTAATGTTTTTACAAGCCTACTTTTCTGTTAGGTGGCTCCGGGCAGCAGCATTCACCATATATTTGATCTTGCACAAAAGAGGAATGAGGATTCCCAGAACTGTTTCAGAAAGTGGCAAGAAAGATGAGAAGAGCGAGTTCTAAGTGAGGAGGAGTATTCTGAGGAATATTACATGCAACATGTTTTTTACTGTAATATTTTTAAACATTAACTATATTTTATCATATCCTGTATACTTGACACAAGATAATTTATTGAATATTGATAATTCATTGTTGCCCAATAGTATTACAGTATTATAGATGCCATAAATCAGTGATCACACATATGTAGTGTGTGTGTGTCTGGGCTCTTGATTCTGCATTATTGGCTATATTTTTTTGTGTGCCAATATACACTCTAATTATTAGGACAAGATAAATTTAGTTCTAAAACATACTGTGTAGCATAGTGTCTATAGTCATAAACATTATTTTCTGCGCTGAAGAACTTGACGAAAGGGTAGATCTCATCTCAGGAATACTTACACACACCACCCCCCCACAAACACACACACACTGAAGGAATAAAAGGAAACTTTGGAGCTGATGAATATGTTTATATTACATTGATTGTTTTGATGTTTCATGTATGTATGTATATTTCCAAATGCATAAAAATATATGCAATAAATATGTGCAGTTTATTTTATGTGAATTTTATTTCAAATAATACTTTAAAATAGACCTTGAGTTTTGATATCTTATGTTATATGTTTCCTTATTTTATACTTCTTCAAATTTGGAACTTTGCATTTCTAGATATATTTTATAGTCTATTTATTTATTTTCTTTCCTTTTGAGTGCTGGAGAACGAACTCATAGCTTTGCACTTGCTAGGTAAGAAAGCGCTCTACCACTGAGCTAACTCCCCAACCTATAACCTGTTTATTAATTTCCCTTAAACAATACACTTGAGGATTCTGATTAAGTTTGTACTGACTCTTTACATCAATTTATAAAAAATGGACCTATTTATAATAATTATTCTTCCAACTCAAGAACATAAAATACTCCCTTGATTTTTATGAATTTCAGTCTTTAGTTTTAATTTCTTTGCCCTCCAACTTTGAACAGCTTTGGAATTCTAGGAATGTATTGAGGAGTAAAATAGCCACGTGTCTGAAGTCCTGAACTCTCCAATTATAGTCATCTCCTTGCAGGTGAACCCCTACAAATCTCTGCTTTTCACTTTGTCCCCCAGAGGTTGCTCTATGTGGGGGCTTTACTTGTATGTCTCAGCTTTTGTCTTCAAACCCAGGACCAATAAATTGCTTCCAGAGTAACTCAAGATCTTTAGTTGTCTCTGTAAACATGCTTTCTTGCTGGAATTTTACAATGTTTAGTCCTTGCGGCTTATGGTATTCCGGTATTCCTTGTTGGCTTTAAATTAACGAATTTGTAATTTGGGCAGGTTTTTTAGTTGTTTTGGTCTGCATAAAATGTTCTGTCCTACCCAGAGGAGAAATTGCCTGAAGATTTATATTTGATTTAGACAGCAGCCAGGAACATTAGCAATTGGTAATCACCTAAACCAAGTTACTGAGATTCTGATGGCTCAAATTTGGAAATTTGGGCTTCAATCACTGTGAAAGCCTGTCCTTTTTTTTGTTTTTTCTTTTTTCTGGTTTACCTTCTCCTCTACAGTGTTAAATTTTGAAGGTTCTAATTCAAAGCATGAGGGTTTAAAAATATTCCTGATTTGGTCAGCACGGACCTGAATTTCTGTTCCTTGTTATTGTAAATTTATCAAAAGTTCTGATAAACTTCTCTGTGTCATCTGGGCAGTGATCATCTCAAGAGTTACCTGGGGAGATGGAGGGACAAGAGAAAAAAGAATAGAAGGAAAAAAATTGAAAAAAAGCTTTTGTATATAAGGAGGGAGGAGGGTTTGAAGGGAGGGGAGAGGAACCGATAAAAAAGCACCAGCAAGATATATCACGTACAGGTACAAATCCACGATGATGAATGTTATCACTATGTACGTCTAAAATGTACCATTAAAATAACATTAAAAAAAAAAAGAGTTACCTGAGAAAAGATCTACAGATTCCCATATACCAAAGAGAAAAGCAATCCTAAATACCAGACTTTCTTCTTGGGATTTCAATCTTTCCCTAAATCTTGGCCTCATTGCTCTTAATGGGCTGTTACATCTCCAGGATCATAACAGAGATCTTTTTTGCTATGTCTTTTCTCAGCTTTTCTAACGATCTCAGCAAGAAGATTTCATTTTCTTACATGGTTAATATTTATTTAACAAAATACAAAATCAGACAAAAGAGTAATAAATTTCTTCAAAATGAGAAAGTAGTGGTTTTCTGGATTATGTACAATAAAATAAATTGTCTGCTTCCTTCCATGTGGCAAGTCTTTGTTCCGTGTTCTTGTTTTACCTGTAAGCTTTGGGCTACAACGTCCAAGATCTGCTTTCTAAGTTCAAGTAGGTGCAGTGAATTTTTCACTTGAAAAAATAATAGCAAACACATATGAAAAAGAGGAGGATAACATCTACTTTAACTTTTTGAAGTCCCAATTACAGTCTTCATTTAGCTGCTGTTTTACATCTATAAAACTCTGTTATAAAATTCTATAAAGTGTGTTCTTTAAGGATACAGTAGTATTCCCTCTTACCGGCAACAGTACCTCAGGCCAGATGACACAGTTACATGATTTACTTGGAACATGAATAAACTATGTGCATATGTACATACCAGAACCAAGAAATCAAATCCATAACCTAAATATTTATAAATCACTATTTGTAGGTATCACTCTACCCTGTTCACAATATTTGCGCATCTTTTCTGTGCATCAGGTTAAACTCCTTCAGCTCACCACAAGCTTTATCACTGCACGTTGAGTTAGTGCAGACTTTCAAAATGTCACACTTATATCCCTGAATTAGTAAAGCAGCTTGCTACACAACCTAGCAGCCTAAAACAACACATATTTATCACATAAATTTCTTAGACTAGAAAACAAGGCATATCTCAGCTGCTTTTTTGAGGAACTCTTCCAGCCTGCAATCCATGTGTCGTCTGGGATGTAGTCATCTCAAGACTTACCTGGGGAAAGATCTACTTCCAAGCTCACGTGGTTGTTGGCAAGATTTCATTCTCTGTGAGCCGCTGGACTAAAGGCTTGAGTTCCTCGTTGGTGCTTGGCTGCAGGCCACTCGCAGTTCGTTGCATCTCTCAAAGGTGCCACCTTACTTCACTAAAGTATGCAAGCTGAAAAGGCAACAGAGAGGCTGCTATTAAGCTGGAAGTCACAGTCTTTTGTAACCTAATCGTGGAAGTGACATTTCAGGACTTTTGCCTTATCCTACTTGTTAGAAGCAAGTTTCTAGGTCCAGGCCACACTCAAGGAGAGGGAATTACACAGGGCTGCAGGAATGCGGACCGACTGCCATGTGGAGGCAAGAAAGAACCAAAAAATTCAAATGCAACTGGAAGTCATGTTACACATGATTAGTATGTCTGATCAATCTTCCTGAAACAGATCTTTAATCATATCACTGTCCTGCCTTAAGAAAAATATAGTACAGTAAAACAAAACAAGGATTCTCTTGCCTGCAACTATCCACCATCAGACCTTAAACCCTTAATTTCCAAATTATTTTCTGTTTTGTTTTACTACTTCTCGTGAATTCCATGCTCTTGGCTATGTTATTAACTTAACTCATAGGATATTTGTTCTGCATGTTTGCTCATGTTGTTCACCTTTCCTGAAATAACATGCACTTCTCTTGCCACAAAAAGAGATTTTTTTATCCTGAAAAGTAGAAGGGGAAGTGGAGGGTACATTGTTTCTCTTCAAGTATTTTAAGAGATAACTTTGATCTGGTCAATCCATGGAAGAGCAAATGAGCAGATTTTCAGGTACAATGGAGAATTCCTGATAGACACCGGGCCTGCCCAATACTGAAATGAATGCACTCAAAAATATGAGTTTTTCATTTTTTAAGTATTGAAATAAAGACAAAAACCTGTCCATAAGGAGGATAAAGAGATTTCTCTGTTCAGTGGGAATTGTATTGAAAGGACTTTCTAAGTCATCTTCCAACTCTCAAGATTTCACAGATTACTGAATCTAGAAGAAAGAGAAAGCAAAACTACTCTACTGACGTGACAAAATGAGAGAAATCATAAATGATGTACAAAACACCAAAAGAAATCCTACTTGTTTATATTTTATTTTAAGCAAGCGTTATTTTACAAACTCATGAACTTCTCTTTACCAGTATTTTTCTTGTATTTGATTCACTATTATAATAAACTGAAATTCTCTAACATTTTAAGTTTTAAAATAAATGTATTCATGGTCAATGTGCACAAAAGCAACTTCTCATTTGTGTAAGAGGGGAAACTGTGGCATTTGAAAGCCCTTTTTCTACCAAGTAGATGCCTTTGAATTTCCAAACAAATAACCCAGTCTTTATTTTCTATAATCTATGGTTATTATTCATTTTGAGGCTGATCTTGACAAAAATCCCTATATTGCTTTAGAAATCACAGACATAACAGCTGCACATACATGTGTTGTCACAGTTTCCCCAGATTAGGTGGAGCAAGTGAGACTATTAGTGATGCTATGCACATTGCAGGGATGGAGAAACTTCCAAAGGAGACCTTTGAATTCTTTCAGAGAGAAGAGTGGTGAGTGTGGGAAGAAGAGAGAGAAAGATCAAGGGACCAGTGGGGTCTATTTTTTTTTATTGGGAGCTCAAATGACAGTCCATAGAGAGGGAATCTGGTGAAGAAGAGCTAACCCACAGACGGAAACTGGAATGCTTTGTAAAAAGGGAAATTTCTCAACAACTGTTTGTGGTTTATTGCACCTCAACTGAAAGATGGCTGAAGGCAGGGTTCCTGTCTAATTTTTTAATGTTGTCCACCAATCATCACTTCCACATAGACAAACATTTAAATAGATGTTTATTTAGTGAATCAGTAACTGAGTGAATACATATAATGATCACGAGACGAAAACCCACCAAAGTGTGCAGATGGGATGTTCAGACTCTGCAGGGTGTCCGTCATGGTACATCCTGGGACTGCGTGTCACAAAAGCAAGGAGACCTGAATGAAACCAAGCGCCAGTATATATTAACTCCTCAATGAGAGGAAATAGAATTAGGTGTGACCCCACCGGGGAGGCTGTTTGAACACATGTATTGTGTTACTCAAAACCAAATAAATCAGATGTACTGAATTTGTCTATTATGTACATTCAGTGTTTTGGACAAGAGATGAATACACTCCTGAGGTGGATGGTGCTTTCCTCACGAGAAATGGAAACAACCATCCTGAGAAAAAGTTAATTCTGGAATGTGTGGAAGAGGATTTTAGACTAAAGGAAGAACATTTATTCTGATCTTTCTTGAGTTTTGAGTCGGTAAGCAACAGACTCAGACAGGAAAAGCAGTAAGGGTCCTGGCAGTGGATCGGGGAGCAGACCAGTAAAGGACAACAGGGATGGGTCTGCTCCCATGAGGCCGTAGAAGACACTTACTCTGTAACACATAATTTCTGCTTTCCAAATGTTCGGAAAACTTTCATTAAAATTTGAAGCGCGAATCCCTTCTTGTGCTGGGAAGACCCGGGCCCTTTCCTGAGTGCGCGAGTCACAGTAGCTACTCAACGGAGCAGGGAAAGACTGGTGGAAAACACCCACAAATACAGCCCAGTGGACACCTGATGTGGAAAGCCTGAGGGGAGACAAAAGCTGGAAAATCCCTTGAAAAGATTCTGGAGAGACTGAGCGGGTAGCAGTTGGTAACTAATCATATTGTCCGTAAGACGGCATGATAGTGCTTGTCCTTGCTTTCGTCCAGGGAAGTCATGAAACATAAAACAATTGATCTGTAATGTGTTTTGAACACCTTGGAAGAAACATGAATTGTAAGCATATGATATCGTAATTACCTCCACAATGAAAAGAAAATATTTAAAATATCAATAATATGTATATTTTAACACCTGCAGTTGTATATGGAATATATAACTCTTTTTACTGTTTTCTGTCTAATCCACTGCACCTGCATTAAAAATGTACCCCAACTGCCCAATTTTAAGAAATACATAAAATTTAGACAGGTACTTATTCTTTTATTCACCCCATTGTGCCTAGATCTCACAGAACATATTTCAAACAATATACTACCACAAAGAGACCACTTCAATACAAATCTCAACAGTGTGGGTTAATAAAAATTACATTTAAAAGCAAACATCTGGCACCTCATAAATACATATCACCTTTCATCAAGAGTTTTTCAAACTCTCCCTATATATATTACACTTATAAGCATTATTAATTCTGCATATTGTACATTGGTTTTAAAGTAGTCCCAAAGCAGAATTACATATATAAAATATGTGCTGCAATATCCAGACCCATGCAGATCATAAAGAACAAGACATTAACCACAATGCTAAATCCTTTTGATTTAATGTGTTCTGTTAGCTAGCTGGGGTGATTTTTAAGCACAGATACAAGAAAATACTTCAGTTTAGTTTAAAAGCAGCTATTTATTCCAACTAATTTTTCCCTCTCTTGTGACATTTTGCAAATTATTCTAGGCGTACATTTAGCTTATGTCAAAAATGTGTCTGAAATATTTTATTCTGGTTTATTTCTATATCTGAAAGAACTTTTAAGAAATGAGGTACTTTTGCAAAGGCTGTACCTATAACACCAAATGGATACTTCTCTTTCTCCAGAGGAAATTGAAAAAAACAGGATATTCTTTAAGGTCCTTCGGTCATCTTGCTTGTCATTACTGATCTTTCTGTGAGGTTTTTATTTGTTGTAGTTCAGTTTTTATTTTTCTGTACAAGTGAAGGCCAATTCTTTCTGCTGTATCTTTAATAATGGTGGAGAAAATAGGATTAGTTTTGTTGTTATATTTTTATAACAATGTAAATATCTATTTCAAAAATCTTACTATTTTTCCATGTCCTTTAGCTGTTCCTGACTAGTTGAAAGTAGATATATTTATTTATACTTTCATACTTTTCTTTACTGCCTCAAGAATCGAGTACCACAAAATGGACACATTTAAAGCCAAAAGCCGTAAAGGGCTGTGGCCTGATTTAGCATAGACTGAAAAGATGGGTTACCTCATGCATCTCACATGCCTGGTATTTTGTCTAAAATTAACTTCATTCTTTTATTTTATAGGCATGTAATTTAAAAATACCTATCAACTTCCACTCATTATCCTAGGCAAGAGAGATATAATAATAAACAAAACAGACTGCCTGTGTAGCCGTATACAACATTCACTGTAAAAGGAAAAGAACAAAGAATAAGTAAGCAAATAATTAAATAATTTAAAACTGATTAAGTTTTTTTAAGGGAAAAATATAGATGACTGTGCTCAACTATTAAAAGCGGGGAGCTTCTTTGGAAGGAATGGACAGAGATGACCTCTCCGAGTACATAATGTTACATATATGATGCAGATTTCCCAATGAAACAATGTATAGAATGTATACATCCAGCTTCTATCTCAAAATCATTTTATATAACTAAGTAAATATACACACCAAAAACCTCAAAAAAAAAAAAAAAAAAAACTCCGTTCAAGGAAGCCACCTGCCTAACAGTGATCTAGAATGAGTACTGATTGCTTGCAAAGGAGCACCTTGCCTAGGAAATAAGTGAAGAGATCCCAAAAGAAATTACCAGCAGCAACAGGTAGAAGGTCAAATTGAGTACTGGGGTGTGAGGCAGCAATATGTGACCCTACCGGATCCCGTAAGGACTTTATTATTCTTTGCCTTAATGTACAGAATCCACAGCACTTGTTTGCAGTGTCTCCTTGCAACTGCTCCTGCTAAATGAAAGCTGTCATGATAACAAAAGTGATCCTCGATGTGGGATGGAGCTACCTGCTCTGAAGCAGATGGCCCTGGGGCTCTTTCAAACCTCTGGTAATGAAGCTCTGAATGGAAGAAGTAAAACTAGAATATATTCTTTATTTTCTTTCCTTTATATGAGCTTGAAACACTCAGTCTCACAACTTTTGTGAAGCACATTACACAGAGCAGGGTGTTCTTAAAGGCCTCTGTACCAAAAAAGAGAAATCACTAGGTATATGTCAATATACGGAAGTTCAAAAAAGTAAATCAGGAAAGCAATCAAAATAGTTACATTTTCTTACAAATTTTTTTCAAAAATTCAAATTATTGTTGCTTTACAGGAATTAAGGTAATAGTGTAACTAAGCGCCAGACAATCAAAGGGAAAATCTGAGCTAGAAGAAACCTCCTAGGGAGAAACACAGAGGCCTAGATGAGAATGGCAGTGAGGCGGAGATCAGATCAGAAGAGCAGAAACTAACACTCACCATAAATTCACTGACTGCTACTAGGAATCAGCAATTTTCTAGGCTCTGGGATTGCAGCAATGAACAAGACAAATTTCTTCTTTTCATAAAGTTCCTCTTTCACATGCAACACACAAATTGAACAATTAAACATCTGCTAGATTAGAAGATGATAGCTATTAAAGAGAGTGGATGGAGAAATGGAGCAAAGATCATGGTGAGGATGCAACTGGGTGACACGGAAGAGCTTACTGAGAATGTGGCACCACTTGGCAGTATTCGAGTGTGTGACTTATGAGACCAATTTGTAAAAGATCCTGCACCTTCTCTTGATTTCTCAGATCCTCTACTCCGGGGCTAGACAGCTGTCGTATCAGAAAGACACCGAACCAGTCTACATAGACGTGGTTATGAAAAGGAAATGAAGCCTCCTACCAATACCAGCATTACCTCGCCATGCATATCAGGAACCATTTTGGCAATGGAGAGACCAGGCTTCCTAATGGCTGGGGATTAGGAAGCCCCAGCCAACATCTAACAGGGCCTCATGAGAAGCTGAAACAGAACTTCCCAGCCAAGATGCACCCAAGTCTTGGGTTCAAAGAATCTATGAGCGATAAAAATGATTTAAAAATTTAAGCCACAAGTTTTGGTATATTCAGCAGTAGATAATTCATACATATATAGCTATCCAGGAAAGATCAAGCCCCCCAAAAAGAGTAGCAAGACAAGATGTGGATGTAAGAACATGCTTGGTAAGTCAGAAAAAGAGTGAAGAGGCCAGTGTAGCTGTGACAGTGTGAGCAAGGAAAGAATGTAAGAATAGAAATTCACTGAGGAAATGGAAGCCAGATGCTAAAAGGCTGAATGGGCATTGATTTGAAACATGGAAGTAATATAATCTAGCTTACATATAAAATATTCACTGGGGCTGAGGTTGGGAATCCACCAAAAATGTGGGGAACAAGGCTGGAGGCAGAGAGACCATTCAGGAGGCTGTCAAAATAATCTTAGCATAAATTCATAGACTCCTGTATGAGAGCGGTACCAGTAAAAAATAGTATGAAGTACACAGTTTGTGGATGTACATACTGAAGATAAGTCAAGGATTAGACAGAGAAGTGAATGAAAAAGAAGAATAGTGAGGACTTCTATATGTGTACCTTTGAGTAGAATGATAGTTAAATATGAAAGATGTCATAAAATGACTATAATATTACACAGGAAAACTGCAGCATGAAAAATAAGTGGATTAGATAAAGATCAAATTATACGTCTACAAATAAAAATTTTAGTTTGAAATTAAAACCCTGGGAAAAAAGCAGACAGACATGAAAAAGGGGATGAGTAGAAAAAATAGATTTGACAGCATAAAACACAAAAGATAAACACCAGTTCAAAATAAAAGACAAAGAGCTAGAAATAGATAATATGAAAGATAGATTATTAAATGAAAAAGAATATAACAATAATATCCAGCATAAATTGAAAGCTGGTAGTACTGTAATACGTAGAAAAGTACTCATCACTTGGCAGCTCTTAAGAAGTATTTATGTATTCATTAAATTCACAGGGACCCCTGTAAAAATGTCGAGAGAATGGGAGAGACAGAGTATTACAAAAAAGTAAGAACTGGTCGTTTTCAAAACAAAGTGCTCAAATTGATGAAGCACAATAATAAAGGAACAGAATAAACGCAAATCAATTCAAATTCAAATATTGTTTAAAACTTCAAAATAATAGAAATGAGAGGTTGACTACATATTAAGAACAGATTATATCGACAGCAGATTGTTTTCATCAACACAAAGAGGCTGAAGCCAGATGTTCAAAATGCTGAACTCAGAATTGTATAACCAGATAAACTTTTACTTAGAACCAAAAGAGAAATAAAAATATCTGCAGAGAAAGAGAAGGAACTTGCTATTTACAAGTTCTCACTGAAAGTATTGCTGAAGTATTGTATTAAACAAAACTAAATTGACTAGAAGGAAAAAGTAAAAGGTGGACCAAAAACATTAGAAAATCAAACAAACAAAATGCAAACATTAAACAGCACTGACTGTGAACAAATAATAACAACAATACTGGCGAAATCATCATTGTCCTCATTATATCTGTTTGTGAACAGACATAAAAAGGAACAATGAAAGACGAGTATCAGAATAAAAAGTATTCTAAACTCTTTGGATTAGGCCAAATACATAAAGCACTTTTTAAAGATTAAAAGGAAATCGAGGGAAAAACAAGCATAAAAAATAGTTTAACAAAGGAAAAATTATTTAACAAACCAAATGGACTAGAGCATCTTATTTCCACTAAAGAACATTAATAACAAAAGGCAATTATCATTTTATATCAATAAATACATTTTTGCAAATATAAAGATAGTAATTTCTCAGCAAAAAAAAGTAACGCTGATTAATTAAATGTGCCATATTTATATTACAGCTTTATCTAATCCACACATCTGTGTCTATTTCTCAGTTGTGTTCACAGAAAATGCCCTTCCCTTCAGAGTTTACAATATAATTCTATAATTGCATTATCTCAAGACTTATTAGTCGCAGAGTCTTAAGTATATCTTTTAAACTGAGATATAACAAAGTAATCCACAGTGTACACTCAAACTACGGCACAACCACCCTTCTGAAGTTACCCTAAAACCCTATGACATGCTTTTCATTTACAAGAATGATAATTCATCACCCGTTTATACAATGTATGAGGGCAAAAATGGTGGTTTCAAAATAGGAAATTCATTAATACATTACTTGTCTTCGATACATTAAAGGAAATAAAACGAATTATCACCTAAAATAATGACAAAAATACACCATAGAAAGAGTCAGGCTCAGAAAATTCAATATAAAAGAATTCATTTTTCAGCGTGTAAAGAACGAGGAAGGCTAGGATCTCCACTTATCATGCCACATTTTTGAAAATTCAATTATGTGCACATTAGTAAAAATAATTTACAAAGAAAGACTTCTAGAGCATGACATTATCCAACTTAAAAATGCAAAATAAATTATAATTTAAATTAATTTAAATAAGAAAATTTTACATGTCAGCTGTAAAATATAAAATATAAGGAAATTAAAAGTCTTTTTGGATAGCTAATGGTATCTAAGAAGTCTAAGGCATATAGCAAACAAGGTCTAAAATACATAGGAATATATTGTATTCAATTGTTTATAAAGAATATTACAAAAGGTCACTAAGGAAGAAAACTTTTTAAAAGATAAATTTAGTGGTAAATTTCTGGATGAAAACACGGGATGCTATTAATGTGCCAATCTCCTAAAATTATCTCTAAATATAACAAAATACTAATCAGTATATTCCAAAGGGATAAATTTCAAACTTGACAAAAATAATGTTAATCTACACCTGGAAAAATAATTGTGTTATCTTTGTACTCTTCCTCTAGACAGAGCTGTGCTTGAGGGAGGAATCTGGACTATATTTTACACTGAAGAACACATTACATACATAAGTGGACAGAAAATTTGTGATATTGTTAGTGAATGGCTTACCTTTATGAGCCTAGTACAGCATACAAAATTCTTTGTGGTGCAATTAATTAGGTAATTTAGACTCTAATGACCACAAATATATCTTCATACATAGAGTTGCAAATAAAGAAGAAAGAATCTCTCTTAAGCAAATCTCAATTTCCAACTGACTCTTTCATAAATGACAAGCATCATTTTGTATTGACACTTCTAGTTTTCTGGGGACTTTACCTGCATTTTCTCATTACACTGTGAACGCTGAGAGCACATGATGCCTGTCTTTTTGATTCAGGTTTATTCCACTTAACATGATGATCTCCAGTTCCATCTATTTTCCTGAAAATAAAATGATGTTGTTCTTTATGTTTGTGATCCATTTCTCCACTTACACTAACAACATGAGATAGATATGCCAATAATTCTATGAGAAAATTAAAGCTCAGAAAAATCAACCACTATTCAATTACTTATTGGTACACTCAATTTCAGAATTTTTTGGCTCAAAATTGAGGCCTCTTCATTCTGCTATAATTTTACAACCTGTTGTTTCATTTATGCCCTTCGTCATGTTACTATTATTATTTCGAATGCTATTCTTTCTAGTTTGGTCATTCTCATTACATCTGCCAATTCTTGTATGTTTTTTTTTTTTAATAAAGTGTTTTAGCACCTTTTAATTATTTATATTTAGGAAATGCTGTTGATGTGCAAATGTCACTTTTGGAGTATTATGGCTTATTTCGGACTTCAATTATCCTGAACCGATTTTTTATTGAATTTTTACTACGTTTTCCTCAAAGCAGGCAATGTGTATCTTACCATATGATACATGTAAGATAGGCTTGGGCTTTCAATTTCTTTTCATCGACAGTTCCGCCTCAGAGATTAGGGAAGAACAGAAAGTTCTTCACTGTCCTCAGACAGAGAAGGAGAAAGGAGGAAAGCAGAGGCTGATACAGGCACTCACCAGGGTGGTCTGAGCTGCTCCTTCACTGCCTGGAGCCTCTTCCAGGCCCTGCCCACTCTGCAGGCCGATGCCACCTCAGCCTCCCTGCTGGCAGCCCTATCGCGCTACTTTTGCACAGGTCTGATTTTAAGAAAATATGAATACACTTTTTATTCTTTTCAATTCAAATGCTTGATTTTCACCTAGCATTTCCAAATATTTGTAAAGGGACACTTCACTTCTCCCTCTATTGCTGTGACCTTTACGAAACTCACGCTCATTCCTCACTTTTTCTAAGGATCGTTTCTCTCTACCTTTACTTGTTTTTCTTAAAATTGCCATCCAAATATTTTCTGTTCTTTTCCTTTTTTCTTGTTTTTTCAATTTCTTCTAACTTCTTTCCTTTTTCCTAAGGTGCGTTATCCTCTTTAATTATTTCTGACAACATGGAGTCCTTTTCTCCAAATTTTTCTACTTTTCATCTAATATTGTATATTAGTGATTAATTCTGTTTGGGTGTCTCTTGTTGTATAAAGATATAAGTCACAGATGGAATATTAAGCTATTTTGTGTGCTTCATTGGTTAAGTCAGAACACTGTAAGAAATTGCAACTAAAATGGGGCTTAAGGGATCAAATTATGATGAAAAATTAATTAAGTTAATTACCTCTAACTCCGAGTTTGAATGTACAGAACTCTTTCAGGTAATTAGCATACTATAGGCTGGGGACTCTGTTATTTAGGGTAGAACAGAGTACAAAGTTTAAACTGAAGTCAGTTAAATTTATGGAAAAACTCTCAACTATAAATCTAAATACATATATGACATTTTATTTTAAAAGTAAGATGTGATAAACTATGACAAGACAGATTTTGGAACAAAGGTATTTTGTAAATATAGTTAAACCTCCTTTTAATGTAAAAAGGTAGTTTAAAAGTACAGCAAAAATTATTAATGTGGGAATGAGGTTCTTCCTGTCATTGGGAGTCCCTTTTGATCAACATCTTAGTTTGTGCAACTGAAGCAATATTAATTCACACTCAGAACTATGTGCAAAGGATCTTTCTAAGTAGCATATCATCAACCACTCAATATATCCTACAAGAACTCTAAGGTCATGGTGTTATTTCACTTTATGTATGAGGGAATTGAGGCATAAACAGGGTGAGCGATATTAAAGGTCACACAGGTGTTGGGTTTTAGAGTTAGTATTTTTAACTGGACAAACTGACTCCAGGTACTACGCCCTTAAAAAAAAAAAAAACTACAATTTAAAAACGACACCGAGTCTAAAACAGCAACATTATAAGTTGGAGTCTGCAGATAATATTATTTATCCAAGAAGAAATAAGAAAGAGATATATCTGTATGTTTATTCATGTAAAAAAGATATAGATATGCCTCTATCACTGTGATATACACCCACACTTCCCAGCTCTTTTTACTGAAAGGATCTGGAAAACAATTACGTCAAAACAGTAATACCCACTACCTTGCTCTTATTTTTTAATGATACAGTCCAAGAAATAGAACTAAGTCTTGAAGAAATGTTTGATTCCAAGGTGGTTATGTTATTCCTTTGTAATATTGTTAAGGTCATTTAAACTCTTTGCATCATATTTTAGATTCCTTCATGTAAATCTTGGGGTCTTCTTATTGTCTATTTTAATTATTAAGATAAATAATTTGGAGTGAGTTAACATTTGAGGGATATGTTAAACACAAATATGGTTCTAAAAGGTAGAAGGAAGTGAACATTATAGTTAGAAAAATGTTACTCCCCACTCATGCCACCTATGACTCCAGCCCTCAACTCCAAGTTTCCTACCTTGTTTCCATTCTATAAGCAAACAATCTCATTCTTGCCTCTTTTTTCTTCTTGAAATTCTGTTTACAAAAATGAGAAAAGGCACATATATTTCCTTCTGTGCTTATTTTCTTTTTTTTTTTGTTCTAAGACATAGAACACTATAGATTTTATTTTTCACTTTGTTTCTTGGAAATCCTTCCATGTTAGTTCATAGTGCTCAATCCTTCTCACTTGTTTGTATAGCTGAATAATATTCTGTTATCCAGTTCATTCAATCATGTTCCCAATGTAGGGCATTTAGATCACTTTCAATATCATACAATAAATAACGCAGAAAGAAAGGGTAATCTTGTTGGTGTGTGCTTTCCACTAAACGTGTATTATCAGGGTGTTTCCCTGGAAATCAGGTAGCTAGGTGTACTGGGTGGACTGATGGCCTCAAAAAAGATATATCCATGCCCTACCTGCCTCAACCTGTGAATATTAACTGGAGGAAATGGTCTTTGCAGATTTAATTAAGGATCATCATGGACTATCCGAGTGGTCTGTAAAATTTAAAGACAGGTTTCCTTATGAAGGAAGTGTGGAGAAAATTTGAGGGGAAAAAAATAGAAAAAAAGAGTGAGATCACAGAAGCACCAATTGCAGAGTGATAGGGCCACAAAGTCCATGAATGCAGTGGCCACTTGAAGAGACAAAGGACTCATTCTCTCCTCTTCTTCGACAGTATAGTCTTGCTCTCAGTTTTCAAAATGCTGGTCTCCAGAGCTGTTAAGAGGATGAATTTATTTGCTACTTCTTTAAGTCAAGGTGGCTATGCCAGATGGCATTCACATGGTAAAAACACTACCTTTTCTTTAGTCTCACTACAGAATGTACTCTTACACCTTTTAATTTTTGCCAGATCTGATAGTTAAAAAGTGTTATTTTGATGTTTTAAATTTACATTTGTTTATGAGCAAGATTAAACATCTTTTCACAGGTTAGAGTGGCATTTTTGCATCTTTTTGGCTAAATATTTCTCCACTTCTTTTCCAGATATTTCTATTATGATTTTGGTCTATTAACCTTGAATTTTTAAGATTTTTTTTAATATCAGAACTACTTTCCCATTGCCTAGAATATATTCTGCAGATGTTTTCTTATAGTTTCTGTTTTCTTTGACTTTGGTTATAAAATTTTCAGCACACTTTCTCTTTTGTTTTTCTATAGTCAAATCTAACAATCTTTTCCCTTATTACCTCTTAATTTTGATTCATAGCTATAAACTTCTCTACATCAGGTAAAAAAGAATTTCACCTCCCCTTAATTCTAGTTTTCTTTCTAGTACTTGTTCTCTTACAGTACTCATATGATTCATTTTTACACTTGGGTTTCTTCCATTTGGCATTTATTCTATCATTTACATTTCACAGATACAGTTGGTCTGCTGTTATTTTTATCCTTTCTGAATCACTTGTTTTAAATGTCTCTTCTTTGCAGCATATATTTGGGTCTTGCTTCTGAGAGGCAAATTGAAAATCTTTTATTATAATTGGTGAGATAATCCCATTCACATTTATTTATATAACTGAGATGCTTGGTTTCTAGTCTATAATTTAATAATCATGGGAACTTTTTTTATTCACAATGTTTCCATTAAAGTGTGTATTCTTTCTTCTTTTATTTGAAAATAGGCTGGTATATAGAAAAATCATGTTTTATTCATAATTACCTTTTAAATTATAATTTTATGAATGCCTCGAGCTGGTATTTAGCTCAGTGGTTAGAGTGCTTGCCTTGCAAGCACAAGCCCCTGAGTTCAATCCCCAGCACAAAAAAAAAAAAAAAAGAATGCCTTATCCTCTCATTTTCTATTTAAAATTTTACTATTTGATTTTTTAGTTTTTAATTCCTAACCACTCATTATACAAAAAGCAGTGTGCTTTGTCTACTTTTTGGGGGCCTTTTTTTCCATTCAAGGGTATTATTTTGAGTTTTGATTTTTTTTTTTACAATCTGTAATAATAACATGCATCAGTGTTCTATTCTCATTGTCCATCTTTCTTTTAAACACGGGTCTGTAATTAAATATATTAATATACCATCAGTCATTTTGTTGAAAATTTTCAATTATACATTAGTTGACTGAAGATCATCCTTTAATGAATTCCTCAAAGCAGGATCATGGGTACAAAAATATCTGCTTTTATATATTAACAAATATATGGCTCGATATGTGAAGGATAATTTCCTTGATAAAATTCTTGGTTAACACACTCTTTCATGGGTTTTTTAAAATATCTGTTCAATTGTAGATTTTCCTTTTATGCTGTTATTTTTTTAAATATGACATCAATCAAATTCTTTACATCTTTGATTTTTATAACATTATTTTCCTAGAGATTTTGAGGAGAATATCTTTAGTTTTGAAGTCTAATTATTTTAATAGGCTGTATCTTGGAGTCATTCATTCTGAAAAATGCTTTCATTTCCTCTATCCTCACTTCATTCTTAAAATTATTATAATATAGATTTTGGTTTTTGAAACTTTATTTTCAAAGTTCAATAATGATGTATTAATTGCCAAAACCAACATGCTTTTTCTATTTTCCCACATTCTTCTTGACAATGTCCCCATTGCTAATGTTTTATATATATACATAGAGAAAGAGAGAGAGAAAGAGAGGAAGATTGTGTGGGGGGGCTCTAAAGACATATACCTTAAAACTTAATCCTCAGCCAAGTGAAAAAGCCAGAGGAAAATTTAAAGGACAACTACAGATTGGAATAAAAAAAAAAAAAAGGCATACTGACCTCAGAAATTCTCAGCACTAGCAACAGAAATTTGAAGACCTTTGCCCTGTTTTCTTGTTATTAAAGTGATTCTGGTCCAATGTCCCAAGCATGCTAGAAGCGTTTAAATTCCCAAAAGAAGAAAACCTAACTTATCTGTGCATGAACCATCTTTGATTGTGTTCATGATTAGAAACAAAGCCATAGTTCTACAGACTGGCAAAACTCCAGTTGGTGTCTATTGCACAATAAGTATCTGATGTGCTTCTACAAAGAGGTAAACATTCCTGAATTTTTATTCAGGTCTGTGTGCTGTAGTTTGTGGTAGACAATGAATGCCTAGACGATAAATACCAGAGAAGAGTGACTGAATTCAAGTAGAATCAAAAAATCTGTATTTCACGTAAGATACGAGTTTCAGGGAAGAAAAAATAGCATAATAGTTTGTGAATATTTTAAAGTTATTACGAGTTAGAAAAACTCAACTAATTTTCACAGCTTCAGGGTACAGAAGTGAATATCACAATGTAAAATATGTCTGATCATATTTCAGAAGCTCAAGGCCAGGAGACACATTTTAAACTTTACAGTGTTTCATTAATAATGTTATGAGAATTTAAGCACTCAATAAATATTATGAGCAAACTCCAACTTTCCTCTCACTAGAGATGTTCAAATGAAAATTAGCAATCGTCTGTGAAACTGTTCTGGAGAAATATGTTGATACTCTTTGAAAATCCTTAGCAATTCTTGTCCAAGAATATCATTATATAATATTGACATTGGAAAGGTCTTATATCATCTAGGCTATTTCTATAATTTTATAAAAGAAAAACTAAAACTCTTTGAGGGTATGTGGCCATAGCCTTGGTTGGTGACAGATCCATAACCAAAACACTGTTTAGGAATGTTCCACAAAGCTGGACTAGAGTTCAACTTTGTAATAAGCAGAGGAACATAATAGGTCACAAGCAAGAACACTGGTTAATCTTAGTTCTTAACACACAAAATTATTCTGACAGGCTCCAGCTGTAAAGTTTGCCAGAGCACTCAGGTTTTATTTGAGAAAATAACCTAAGCTGGATTTTTTTCTTATCCAGGATAATAAAAAAAAGTTTGCATAATTTTTAAAGTACAAAAATGGAATGAATCTAAATTTTTAAAAAAGACAAAAAAAGGGAGAAAATGACCAATAGTCTACACTCTAAAACACTTGTTTTGGCATTCTGAGTTATTTAATCCCAATACTTATTGCTTGTGTGTATACTTTTATGTGTGTATGACTACTTGAACACATATTCACCACCTTTTTAAAATATAGGGCTATAGATGGAACTATGATATATTATTTATAATTCTAGTCTTGGTTTCTTAGCAGTAGAGTGAGAGTTTAAAGACTTCTGAATATACACAGATACAAACTCCTTCTAAATATTTTCTCTTTTTCTAATTTGTCTTATGTTTAAAATGATGGAGATTCTTCTTTGGTGACTAAGTGTTAAAACTTTTCCAAAAATTTTGACTCATTTTTTATTGATCTAATGTTTTTCACATTTATATTTTATTATATTTCATAGCTATAGTTTTATTTACAATTGTTATAAGCAAGTTTCAGAAGAAATGCAACAGACTCTTGCTAAGCATGTACGTCCCTGGTGGGACAGAACTGCAGAGGCACACTGCGGAGTCATCCTGTCTCAGGCAGCAGAAGGTTTGTGAGTTTGTTAATCTAGCAACTGTGCTCAAGTTGAATAGGACACCCCTACTCTACTTGGGAAAAGATAACACATTAACATGTAAAGAAGTGCTATGATGTGGATGCAGTCTACAATCATTCCTCCAGGCTTCTTGTGTTGTTAAGCTGGGTCTTCAAGGAAGCAATGTTAAGAGGCACCTTGAAGAGGTGGAGCCTAGCAGGCAGTCCTTAGACCGCTGACTCATGCCCTCGGAAGTGATTAACATGGTGCCCTTGGAGCTCCGGTTAGTCTTTGGTTTTACTATCTGGCTTCTTGCTTACAGTGTGATCTCTTTATTGTGCACAAGTCTCCCTTCCAGTGACATCCTCAGACATAAGCTCCTCACCAGAAGCATGTCCTTCAGCTGCAGAACTGTGAGCTTAAAAACCTCTTTTCTTTATAAATTACCTAGATTCCAACATTTTTGTAGCAATAAAAGCAGGCTAATACATACATTAAGTGTATAAAAATTATGGCAGAAGTCACTACAGAACAAGGTAGTGGATATATACTTGAAATAAATACACCACAATATCTAATAACTGAGTTTATAATGCATTGCAAATAATGAAATCAGAAAAAATCTTTTCAAGATTGCAATTATTAGAAGTTAATAATTTTTCTCCATCTTAATTTTGCTTCTATGTAATAGGAAATAATGTTAGTGATTTATTCCTATTCTCAGTCTGTCTCATTACTTCTCTTTCCAAAGAAATGTACTTTTCCCGATTGACGAATTTGAGTTCAAAAAAAATTTTTTTCCCCTTTGCGAATGAGCTTTCTCATCTCAAAATTTGGCTTTGCTGCCAGGCTTCAGAGAGATTTTGTCCAAGTCAGGGCTGCCTAAGAGATGAGATTTGACATTAAGAAGTGCATTTGCCTATAGATAATAGTCACTTCTTCAAACCAGCCTCTATTGGTAATAAAAATGATGTCCTGGCTTTCATTTGCTTATATATTTTTCTGTTTTTTTCCTGTAGTACAATGTAAGTGAATAAGAGGTTTCTGGGTATTAGACCTTTCAAAACCAGCAAGGAAAGAAGAAAAATCCCTGAAGGGTGTGGGGCTTCCAGCATGTGGTCAATATAAAGGAAGAGTCTCTAGTATTCACATGTTTTGTTGAATTACCTTTTAATGGGTCTATCATTCCCAATCTTTGGCCAGCACCATTTTCTACTCTGTTGCCAAAATAATCTTTCTAAAACAAGTGTGTATGGGTAAAGACTTCAATTACTCTTTAGTGTACTATTCAAGACCTTCACAAGCGGAGTGACCCTACCATGTTTTGCTCAAAAGTGCCAGTTTACACATGCTGTTTCATTGTAATTATTTATAACACACCCTTTTATTTTAAAGTGTTTCATTTCAAAAAAAAATTATATCATTATCAGCATGTTTACAATCCCCTTATTACCAGCTTTTTAAATTCTTCTCCTGCTAACTGAACAGAAATTCATCTGCACTCTCTACAAGCTACTTGGCAACTCCAAACAGTGCATGCTTATCCCCTTCTCTGGCCCTCTATCTGAGTGGTTTCTTGTTTGTAAGGTGCATTTCGTCCCTTCTCTTACACGGTACAGTGGCCGTAGCCAGGGGTGCTGCTTCTGTGGTCTGTCATGACTTCCCTTCATGTCTCTAACCTTCTACTTACTCTGAGTCTGTCACTGAACAAAATGTACTTGGAGGCTCTAATATTCTGTTATATCTTGATCAGTGTGTCCTATTTAAGTTTTGCTAAAATGGAATGTATCTAATGCTAAGCAGCGTCTATTGCGTGATCGTAGACATGAGAGAGTCCTCAATTATGGTACAAAATGCTTTATGGAAGAATTAATTAGCCTTTAACACAGAGCGGGTACTGAAGAGCAAGCTCGGTTAAGCATGACGTCTGAGAATGCTCTCTGGTGAGTACATAACTTGTTTAGATGAGGAGTAAACAGTCCAACAGCGGCCTGTGAGGGAAAGGAGTGGATCCTTTTATAGACATTGTGAGACATTGTTATGCTGAGTTGGAGATTATATTGTGATTATCGCTAACCTGTATAATGTTCTACTGAGTCTTTTAATCACTTCGAGCTTGCTGTCAAAAATTCTAGTGTTCAAAACTATTCTGTGATGACACAAAAGCAGAGAAATCCTGATATATTAACCAAGAGCACAGGCTCGTTTAATAAAACCTTGAAATATACTCTGCCATACCAGAATTGTGACCTTAGACAAGTTATTTAAACCCTCTACAGTAAGATTTTCATCCTTAAAAGGAGAAAAATATCTATCCCATAAAGGTGATAGCATAGATCACATAGGCTCATACTCATTAAGGTCGAATAGAATTGGAGCTTAACAAATGTTACTCGCCCCTTCTTAGAAGCTAGTTATCCACTCTAATAAGTTTTGTGATATCATGATAACTGATCAACGGTTGGAACTTTTTGTCTGTGGGGGAAGGTGTGCAAAAGAAAACCAAGAAATTTGAAATACACATCTCTTTTCAGCACCTTTGCAGGCAGAGTGGATTCTTAACCCAGTAGTTCTGGTTCTCACAGCTTGGCTCAAGAGAACGGGCAACAAGGGGCAACAGACACACCTACCTATCGGTGGTGGTGGTTTCTAAACTTAAATATTTCCCATGATTTTCCTCTCTTCCTGCCTACCCGACCCTTTCTCTCTGACTTAAAAAAATAAAATAAGAAAAAACTACAGGTGTTTACCTGGCAGTCTTCCCACGACAGCTTTAAGGGTTCTGCAAATTCTGAGTCACAATGGAGATAGGAAATTAATTTCCTGCCTCTTCGCTCGCTTTATTCTTAAACCAAACACACAATACTTAGATTTTGTGACGTTATTACTATTTATGGAGGCAAAACATACTGAAGAAGCTCGTTGTAATGTCCTCATTTACTTTACTCTTCTCTATGAAAAGTAAAAAAAGGGATAGCATCCTCTCCATAAAGGCTAACAGAGAATTAACAAATTATAGAAATAAGGTAAACAAATTATAGAAATAAATACCATTCAGTTTTGCAAGAAAGATCACTCTGAAAATATCTGCATTTCTTCCCTTCCAAGCCTTGTTATGGTTTAGCTCTAAATGTCTCCCAAAATTCACACTTATGTGGAACGCAGTAGGATCACGGGGCCCCAAACTCCTCAGCTGATTCATTCATTGATGAATTCAGTCGCCCGAATGCGCCATGTTGACACAGGGCCTGCTTGGGGCGGGGTGGGGGTGGCGGGGGGTTACACGGGTTACTGGGTGAACCGGAAGTCTGCATTCTTGTCCCTGGCAGCCTTCTTCTTTCTCTGCTTCTTGGCTAGCACGGGTTGAGCCCTTTTCGGCCCTCCGCTGTTCCTTTTCTGCCTTGCAGTCAGGCAACTGTAGATTGCAACTGCGAACCAAAATAAATCTCTTCTCTAAGTAGTAGCTGTCGGGTATTTTGTCCCAGTGACAAGAAAGTGTCTATGACAGCTTGGGATCATGGAATAAAGTGCTGAAGAAGGAGGTAAAGATGGGAAAACAACAGCTATGCTTACTAGAAATGGTAGAAGAAGGTTACTGAAAGGTTAGCTTTAGAGAGTAATTTCTCCTTCCGTTCACTGCTCTCACCCTCAACAGTAATCATGCCAAACACACTGTGCTTTAGTTTCATTAGGGTATGTATAATACTAACAAACTCCTCGAGTTGTTGTGAAAATTAAACATAATAATAGATCTGAAACCGTGTAAATACTACATTGCATGTGTAAAATTGAGTGATGTTAGCAATTATTATTACCACTGTTTTAGTTTTTTATTGGCCCTCAAAAACATACACTGGAGGAAAACTACTCTCTTTATAAATGGTGCTGGGAAAACTCCCTATCCACAAACTGAATGTTCAAGGTTAAAACATAAACATTTAATCTGCTGGAAGATCAATAGACAAAACTCTATAAGACATAGGCATAGGCAAGGACTTTCTGAACAGAACCCTGATTATATAAGAAATAACATCAAGAATCAACAAATGTGATCATATCCAGTTAAAAAGCTTCTGCATAGCCAAATAAACCACCAGCAGAGTGAAGAGAAAACTTATATAATGGAAAAACTTTGCTAGTTATTACTTGGACAGAGGACCAATATCTAGAAGATATAAAGAACTAAAAGAGTTTAACCCCTCCAAATGAAAGACTTAGTCAAAAAGGGGGCAACTAAAATGAATAGACACTGCTCAGAAGAATAAGTGCAGATGGCCAATAAATACATGAAAAAATGTTCTATATTGCTGGCCGTTAGAGAAATGCAAACTAAAACAACACCGAGATTCCATCTTACTCTAGAAGAATGACTGTCATCAATAAATAAAATAATAGCTAATGTTGATATAGCTGTTGGGAAAAAGGAGCCCTTCCACACAGTTGTTAGGAAAGTAAACTAGCAGAGCCATTATGGAATCAGTGTGAAGATTCCTCAAAAAACTAAAACTGGAAATTCTATTTGACCTAGCCTTTTCCCTTCTTGTATCTTCATGAAAGAATTAAAGATATCATATTTCAGTGATACATGATACTCATATTTATAGCAGTACAATTCATAATAGCTAAATCTTGAAAGCAGCCTTTTTGCCCATCAACAGATAAATGAATATAGAAAGTGAATTTGCACAAATTTACACAAATGGAGTACTACTCTGCCATAAAGGATAAACTTGAGTCACCTGTAAGAATATGGATGTGCCTTGAGAACATAATATTAAGTCAAATAAATCAGACACACAAGCTTTAACATTTCATGGTTTCTCTTATGTGAGAACCCCAAAATACAAATAAAGAAAAAGTAAAAGAGAGGTAAATGGAAATAGAGAGATAGATCTTTTGCTGATGAGAAAGATACCAAAAGATGAAGGGAGGGGGAGGAAGAAAAGGGCAAAGGGACAAAAAAAGAATGAAGATGTGTTACATACATGTACTAACTACCTAGTAAGAATGTGATCATTATGTACTGCAAAAGTGTACGAATAAAAAATAATAATTGAAGAAACAACATTCATTTCTTCTCCCCTGGATGGATGTTGAGGCAGAAAGGAAGCCAAGGTGGAGTGTGTGATATGTGTGAAACAGGATGGGGAGAACACAACGTCCCCTCTACTGAGGTGAGATCCTGCAGATGAGTAAAGAGAAAAGACAAAATAGTCAGTGTTTGATTCCAGTCTGGGAGTCAAAACTACACTGACTCTTTTGAGAAGGCAAAAGGAAAGATTGAACCAAGGTGGAAGTGAAATAAGAGAAAATAGGAAAGATGGCACGAAAGACGCTTCCTAGATAATATTCCTAAAAATAGCTAAACCTCTTTTGAACCATGAACCAAAGATGGGAGAGGAGAACATTTTAAAAGAAAAGGGCTCTTTTCTGGTAAGGATGTGATGGCAGAGTAGCAATATATTGTGAGGCAGAGACAGTGCGTTTATCATGAATTATTTATGTTACCCCGTGAGACAGATGATAAAATTGAAGGATAGCATGAGGGAGTGTATATTCAGGATTCAGTTCCCAGGAAGTTAATAAAGATGAAACAAAAGAAAAGTATAAGTTTAGTCAAAAGGGTTTAAGGTGTTCTTATTCTTTAGGAACCAGTGTGATGTGAGCTAATAAAATACTGATAATGAGATCAAGCAATTACCTTGGCCTCCTGGGGAGTACTTTTCAAACAAATGATTGCCTCTCTCAAGCAGAGAAACAAACGTTTGCTAGCACATTTTATGATTGACTAGTTGAGTGACCCTTTATCTCCCAAGAAAATGAGCAGAACATTGTCCACACAGCTGAATGCCCATTTGATTAGTCTGCCTGGGGCTAAGACAGCAGAGGCCCTACGCAGGGAGCACATGTACTCTCCTGTGAACGCTCTTACTACAATGCTTGTCTCGGGATATGACACGTGCTGAGTAAATGCAGACTGTACATAAGCAAGAGTGAATCTGAATCTTAACCATAGTTTTTAATCCCAATGTAGAACGATGATTGATGAGGGAGTCTCTAGCACATTAGTGAGACTGGGGATAGAGATATTTTGGAGCCAAAGAGAGTTTTTAATCTTTTCAAACCCATCGAAACCCACATCTGCATAGGACCAGCTCTCAACACAGACAAGGTTTTTAGAAGATTCTGGCAGTTGCCAAGGATGCCACAAATGAGTAATATGAGCATTGTGGTCCATATACCTGGGGAGACGTCAGATCACTTCCCATTTGTGGAGAAAATGAAACTATGAGGCCTTCAGAGAGCTGTCCAAATTCTGTCATGAGATTGTGTCAGCTTTAAAAGTTTCTAATTTGGGGGCTGAAGGATATATTAAAAATTTTACTAGCCTTTACCTTAAGAAATAAGGAAACAAAATTGTGTATACATATACAGAAATGAAATATACATGCAATTAGACCAAAAGTATATTCGAAAGAACTGTAAACTTATGGAAACTTTAAAAAAAATTAAATTCAGGGTGAGCTGAGAATAAGGGGATGGCTTTTAAAAAAAAATATATCACAGAAATGCAGTTATCAATATCTTTTCAAATAACCCCAAGTTCTGTGAACTCTTCTGAATTTAACTCTGATTTCTAATGCCATTTCAACATTTTACACAGTGGTTTAATAACACAGAGTCTTCAGCTCTAAAAATTAGGAACAGATGGCAAGGATGGACTCATTCCCATTCCTGATGTGCACTTTATTATACTACTTTCAACGAGTGACTTAAAGCACATTCCAGAAATGTAGGTGTGTGGATCACATCTCTGGAGAAGTAACTACTTGGCATGGTGCTTCTTTAACTATTGCTATTCTTAGCTTTTTATCGGCATGTGATGGGACAAGTTCCACAAGAAGATAAGACAGGTTGATATTGAGTCATGCGAAATAAGATAGCGTAGTAGCACAGCAAATATTTTATTACCTATAAATGAATAGTAATGAATATATTAAAAATAAACATCTATTCCCTAATATCTCAAAAGTATTTTGATGATATTAATATCACTCTGTGATAGGATGTTTTTTAAGTTACTGATTTTGAAAAATTAATTTTGAAGTGGTAAGATAAAAATAATAATAGCAATAGCAAATACTGATGGAGTAGTTGTTTTGTGCCAGGCACTATTTTAAGTGTTGCACATTTTTAAATATCTTTTTTGTTTTTGCTCAATATATAACCAATGTTAGGAAATACAATTTTAAGAATGCATTTCTCTCCAAATTACAGGAAAGAAAACTAAAACACAAGTTAGGGCATTTTGCCTAAATCCCTAAAGTTTATGAACATTATAATGTTTGGTGACAGTACGAACATGTGAACACTAGCAGGATAAGAATATTTAAATGTACACCTACAGAGAAAAAACTGAGTTGATTTTAACATATTTATTACTAGATTACAGTATAATGTGTGAGAAATATAGATAGCTATGAGCAAATTTTCTCAAAATACATCACTGGCTCAACATACTCCCATTGTATTCCTATAAAGTTAACAGAAAATTATGTTTAAATTTTGACATTCTGTTTCTTCTGCCATAGCTATTTTACTAAAATAGGAAGTAGACTATAGAAGTTGGAGAAGGCTGGTGTATCTTTGTAAGGTAGAATCTTGCTTGGAGCACTGTCTTGGTTTTGGGAGGTGAGGTGGGGGAGGTAAGTGCCCTAAATATGCAGAGTCTGATTCCTTAATGAATTTCTCCACCAACATTACTAAGTGATCTTGAAGGAGTGGACTTTGGTATTCCTCAGTCACACCTCCTTCTAGAAAGATTTTTAAAATACCGTCTTCTGTTTGAATAAGAAATATTTCCACTTTATGACATATAAAACATGCTTATCTGAGAAATACAAGATGTACAGTGAAGCTAGAGACTCTTACCTTCATTTTCTCAAATAACCAAGGTTAGCTTGCGTTTCCTTTGATTAGTTTGTTTGTTTGTTCGTTTGTTTTAGACAGGGTCTCCTTACGTGGTCAAGGCTACCGTTGAACTCCCTATACAGCCCTGTTTGGCTTCAAACTGGCAATGTTCCTGCCTCAGCCTCACAAGTGCTGGGATCAGAGGTGTGTACTATCACAGCCAGACTTCTGGATCTAAAACTTTAGGGAAATTGTACTGACTTAGCATCCAGATTAGTTCCTGTAAACTTTGCATCCAGATTAGTTCCTGTAAATTTTGCATGCTGCAGAAGGTGTTGGTTCTCAAACTTCAGTGTACAGGAGGCCACCTGAAGCCTTGTTAAAACAACTTTCTGGGGCCTCACCCTGAGTTTCTGACTCAGTAGTGTTTGAAAAACACTGAAGAATTGGCAGTTCTAAGTCCTCAGAACTTGATTCTGATACTGTTATTCAGGAGGTCACACTGTGAAAATCACAAGTCTGTGTGTGCTCTACTCGTTATCAATCACACTATTTGGGTCATTTTGGATTTTGTGAATAAATGTAAATGCTTTGTTCTCTCCTAGAGATAACTGTGTGTGTGTGTGTGTGTGTGTGTGTGTGTGCATGTGTGTGTGTTTTATAAAAGGGAAAATTTTACGAGGAAATCCTCCACATGTGCAAACTGTCTTTCCTACATTATCACCAGTTTTCATCCGTGATTTTTCTCAAATAAAAGTTTTTTTTTTTTCCAGAAAAGGAAATGGCTACCTGTTCAAGTTGATCTTCCCAAAGAGATAATTTTATGAAGAATCATCACTGCAGCTTCCCACAGTATATATGGACTACATAAAGTAACTGCGGCATCGTTCCAGGTGACTCCCATTATTTTCTCTTTTATAAATTGTCACTTTTTAATGTCTTAGGTCATTGTAAATAAAATTTTACACAGCACGATTCTTCACAGGCCTGAGAACAAATTTTTTACAGTGTTTAGAAAAGCTTTTCCTTTTCAAGAAAGATTACTTATACACAAAACCTCAGAATTAAAATTGTTTATTGACCATTATTATAAACAGGAAACACATTGAAAGCTGAACAGAATTTCTTTTCCTTAAATGATTTATTAATTTTTAATTTACAGTCATTCCCCATTTGTGCCTTAATATGGAACTCGTTTTACAAACTGTTGGCATGTTATTGTTAATGTAATCAGTAAGATACTCTCTTTAGTCTTATAATTCTAAGCAGCTATGTTATCAAGGTATAGTATCTAAAGCGACGCTTACAAACTTTAAAACAGAATCAACATCTGTTTGCAAAGTAGTTTTGCAGTCACTAAGAGTAAAACCGTATTACTATCAGGAGACACAAAAGCAGATCAGAAGAGTTGTATTTTCTTGGCTTGTTTGTATTGTGAAACACGGTTAAACAAATAATGTCTCCCTTTCCTGGCCCAGAACTCCAGCCAATAATACAGCTGAGGCTGAAACGATCTGAAAGGGAACCGGAGCTTTTGTTGGGATCTGGCAACATGACATTGCTTAGTGAGAAGCAAAAGGGCTCTTGCTTCACCACAAATACTTTACAAGACAAGGAACTTTAGAAAAGGATGACAGCAGAAACTACTAGAAGATTAATGAGGATCCCCATAGCCTGCTCTTTTATAGATTGCCAGGAACTCTTTCATCAACCATATTTACTAGGCAAGTGAATCTACTGAAAATGTATATATCTATGTATATATGAAAGTGTTTCCTATAAGTCTGCTTTAAAGTAAGAGATCCTCATCAGAAGATTTAATGAAATTTTATCAATAATGAAAGACTCAAGAGGAATAAAGAAAACAACTAAGGGGAATAGAGGGGAAAATTTGCATTGTGCATGCCATTTAGCAATTTTTTTCTTCAAATGCCAAGAGGCATTTTGTTTTGTTTTGTTTTGTTTTGTTTTGTTTTTCTCACATACATAGTGTAATGTAGTGTGAAAGTTAAATATATCATACTAACAATGTATTAATGCATATGTTAAGTCATCTGAAGTCTGCTTTACATGTGATGTGTGGTCTTTCAACAATAAGATGTATCGACTTACAAGTCCATTATGTGAAATTAACAAGAAAATAATGAATCTTGTTTTCTCAAGATACTTTCAATTTGTTTAAGAGTTAACAAGCTTAATATCAAGTTTATACATCACCCATATAAAATTTGTTTTCTTTTTTACAAACAGACTGAACAGGTTTTTATGTGTTCAGTGTTTAATAGAATAGTGCAGTAAAATAAGTTTAAACTTTAGATTCCAAGTAAAAATGTCAGAATGATCCATGTAATTCTGCATAAGTTTTAAAATAAACACATCTCTGGTAGAGAGGGCTTCCTTTTTCTTATAGCCTGTACCTTCCTTACTGTCTTCCAACAGGATGTATATTTCTAGTAGAAAAATGCAAGTAAATCTAACAAGCACACATAGTAACCTCTGTTCCATCCTTGGGGCCAATTGCAACTACGTTGCACTACTTGAAATTACTGTTTTTGGTGATCAGAATTTGTAAAATTTAAAATAGGCATTACGTTGCCTCCAAATTATTTTGGATTAATTTACAACATTCCTAACAAAATAATATCCTAAACAAATATATATTGACCCAGAGAATGATTTACTTCAGCAAAAAAACTAAGTTAGAGTAATAGAATCAGAGGAGATGAAGTAGAAATTGTAACACCATCAAAACAGCACAGTTTATACAGTCACATTATATCTAGTTACTTCTTGCTGAATCAGAGACTTTTCCACTTGTCCAATGAAGCGTGTCATAGATCAATTAAAAATACAAACCAGCAACTCCCTCCTCTCCCTTTTTGAATCAATCCTTTTTAAAAACAGAGATAAAGTCCTCAGACTCCAAAGGCTTTTCCTGTTGTGCAGCAGGCCAGACAGAAAAAGACCAGTTATTAAGAAGAATTGAAAATAAGATGTATCTCTAACTCAAGAATAAAGATAAATTTGTTTATAGACATAGACTCGTTTGAAGGGTGTGTTAAACGTCGATTTGGCCTTCATATCTTCCTTCCTGTAAGAGCTCCTAACCCAAAGTGAATGTGTGTTAGTCCCGCCCATGCTTCATTTATACATATGCATGTATTCATAAGCAATATATAACATTGTTCCATGTTTTTATATATCCTATATAAATGTCACCATACTTGTTGCATACTCTGCAACTTGTTTTTATGAAATACTATATTTTTCAAATTTAGTCACTTTGGTACATACAAGTCTACCTTATGTATTTTAGCTCTAAATATTTTATTGTATAAATTTAATACAATTTATATCTCTATCTTATTGATGTGTGTTTGAGTTGCTTCTACTATTTTGCACTTTCTACCAAATGACTAAACAGAAAAATTTTGCTTATTTTCTGATTTAGTTTTATGACACTGGTGTGTATTTCAGGTTTCTTTCCACTATAACTTTCTCCCTGCCCTACCTTTATATTCTCTCATCCTCTCTTTCTCTCTTCTTCCCCTCACCTTCTTCCCTTGTCTTCCTAACCTTCCTCCCCCTCCATCTCTCCTCTGTCTCAGACTGACTTATCACAATAATTTGATGAGCAAAGCCTTCTCTATTCAAGACAGCTTGTTTATCAATAAAAAGACAATCATTCTGACGAAGGATTTGCAAATATGATCTATGAGGAAAGGCTGAAGTTCCTAAACAGGTTTAGGTTAGAGAAAACATCAAAGGAACTTAGTTTTATATACAACTTCTATTTGTATAAGTTTTTTTGTTTTGCTTTGTTTTTTCTTTTTTTTTTTTTCACTGTTTCTATGCATTGTTTCATTGCCACATAGAACTGACATAGGATAGATGTTGTTTGCTCACTTCTAAAGAGAAGGCCACTGATTTTTACTAGGCTAGTCAACTTGCTCAAGGTCTCAGAATCAATAAAAAATGAAGTCATTTACAACCAAAATGCTTCTGATTTTCAGTTTGTTGCTTTGTTGCTGTATTGTGCCATATTCTAAGACTGTTGAAACAAATGTTAGAAAATGGGTGACTTCAAACAATAGACATGTATTCATTGGAATCCAGAAGTCCAAAATAAAGATTTTATATGGCAAAAGGCTCTAAAGGAGAATCTTTCCTTGCTTCCTCGAGTTGCTGATGACTTCATTAATTCTCTGACATATGGCTCCACAATTCCAATCTCTACCTCTGTCTTTGCATGGCCTTTTGCTTTGATGTGTTTTTCCTTTGATTCTTTTATAAGACTGTTGAAATTTTTCGGATGATCCTATCTCAAGCCTTAATTACATCTGCAAAGACTATTTTTCCCAATCCAGCCATACTGCTGGGTTCTTAGGATTAGAGTATGGCTGTGTCTTTTGGGACCTAGCATTCAGCCTGATGAAATTACTTACATATGCATTCATTGAGTATTTAAAGTAGAATGCATGGAAGATGTAACACTAAATAGAAAGTAGTAAGAAAAATATAAAGTTTTGTTATTTTCCTTATGAATTCAGCAAATTCTTATTGAGTACCTACAATATGCCAAGAGCTCAGCTAGTACAGGAAAAGCAGGGTAGAAGAAAAATATATACGTAAAATAAAAGAAAATAATGTTGGCTGTTACAAATAACTCTTCCAGATTAACAATATATATACATATTAAATGGATCATCAGTTAAAATTGTGATCTATGCTGTGAGGAGGGCCATTATAATAATTTTTTCTAATAATTATTTGAATAAACTCAATAATTGAAAAATATTTTGTAAATATGTATTTTAATGTACTAATCTTTACCTACTTCTCAGTTCCCTCATATTTGTTAAAAACACCCAAGAAAAAATTCTTAAACAGGTAGAAGAAAAGATAAATGCATTCTAAAATCACGTTTAGCCCTATATTCTATAATTCAGACTTAAACTTGAATTTTCATAAATTGGCTGTATTTTGATGAATTCTGTTGCTCAGAAACCATATTAGTTACTGTGTCATATAATTAGAGTAGAAATGCAAAACTGAAAAGTGTGCAAAAATATCTAAAAAGTCTGTTAGTTTGAGTAAATGCTACCAAAAATGACTTAAACATAAGCATGTTAGCTCTATCATGCAGAACACCCAAATGCCTTTTTTTTTTAATTTATTTCAAATTATTGTTTGGAGTGTAATAATAGTAATAATAATAATATCTGGAGGTCAATGAATTTTATTGGAGACAGGATGAAGTCTGCAATCTGAGATGCTTGAATTTAAATCTCTAAACTATCATCACAAAAGTTCTCTAAGAGACAATTTTCTTTCACATAAAAATGTTGAGCAATGAGCATTTCATGGTTAGTTGTCATGACTTTCTAATTATTCATACCTGAAGATCTTAGCACAGTGTTAGTTCAAAAAATATTAGTTCAGTTTCTAGTGACTAAGTGACCCGATAGGATGAATAACCCAAATTATAGAATAATATAATGAAATGGTTCTTTAGTGTCTCTACCTGAGTGCCCAGTCGACATCTCAAAATTAAAATGTGCAAAACAGAAATATTTTCTGAACTCCAACCCTGATCTACCCCATCCTTAAATTCTTCTCCTTTTAGACATCCTCACTTGTGGTGTTTTACATTTGTAATGTGATCACCTAGGTACTACTGACCACAGGTGATCACATTACAAATGTAAAACACAAAACTGCTGCATATTTTTTGTCACCTCCAAGCCACCTAAAAGTTTAGTGACTATTGTATCTCAGTCGTGACCACTCACACTGAACACTGCCCACCTTGTCCAGTACCGGCTTCACTCACCTGGAATGCCAACACCCTCCTAGCCTGTTTCTAAGTTTCCGTCATTGGATTTCACATGGCTCATCTTCCACACGCGACTCAGGGCAAATTTCACATCACTCTTGTCAATAAATCTTTCTAATGGCTTCTCATCAGAATTGGAATAACATCTAAACTCACTGTCTTAGCCTACAGTACACTGCTTGATTTATTTTCTCCTACCTATCAAATCATTCACCACAGTCCAGCCAAACAGACTTCTTTTGCCAAACTTATCTAATCAGAGTCTACCACATTCTCTTTAAATTCCACATATTTCTCACCCTACTTCTGCAAAATGATGATCCTTTGTAGTAATTCAGGTCCCAACACAAATGTTATCCCAAAAGAGATCGTTGGTGGTCCTCCACTTTGAGAAGCTCAGCCTTCCTTTTCACTTCAGCCATTGCTGATCCTGTATCTCTGTCTTATTACTGCAGAATTTGTTACCAGATGAAAGTATCTTGTTTAATTATTTGTGTATATGTTTCTATCTATTCTATCAGAAGATAATCTTCATGAGAGAATCTTTTTTTTTCTCACTTCCCACAGTACCTGGTGTCTACTGCCAGAGACACAGAAAACACTCAATGAATGCCTTTCAACTCTCCAAAACAGCATATGACAAAAATAAGACAATGAAAACATGAATATTGAGGGAAGATGCTCAAACATTCATAAATATGTTTAAATTGTCTGATTGAAATACAGAAAATAAAATAATTACTTTAAAATTCTAAAACAAGGAAAAAATCTTAAGTGTTTTGAAGTACTGATTTAATATCCTTATTCTCATTTCTAAAGTCCACTTTACTACACCTTGATAAATAGTACAGAACCTAATTACTACTAATAAAGATACAATATTAAGCAGTAATAATGCATCTATTATGATTTGGTTTATAAAAGAAAAATTAGAAGCAAAATAACATTCTCTAATAAAATTCTACCTCATATAAACATTTAAAGATTCAAATAACCATCCAGTAGGCTAATTCATTTGAATAGTATCAAGTAATTCCAGCATAACTTTAAAGAAATTCATACAATTTCTTTCTACAAGTCAATATTAAAATGTTTGAAGTTAGAGAATTCAAAGAAAAATTATGTGAACACTTGAAAACTCTTCAAATAAGTCAAGAATGGCAAAGGTACACACTACCCATAGAAAATGTATCACTGTAAAATGAACATGATTATGATTTGATTTGTGTTGTCTTATATCTGTGATTATGCTAAATGCTGCCTATTAATTTTTAGAATTATATTAAATATACTGAAGAACAATCAGTTAATATCCTTTGGGATAGCCATGAGAAATAAATGTCTTTTTCATTTGGCTAGTCAGGTGGGAAAAATATGAACATGAAGTCAATACTAATTTACATAACATACTGTCCTGCTTCCAAAGGCTCGATAATATGCATTTTCTAGATAGTAACATTCCCTTACACTTTGTACTTGACAAATCACATCACATACATTATCTCACTTAGGCTTCAAAATGATGATGTGAGCTAAACAGCAGCATATTATTTCATTCCTCCAAATGAGAAAAAAGAAAGGTGAGGATTAAAAAGGTAAGCAATTTTTCCAATTTTCATTGCTAGAAAATAGACCAACCTATTATCAGTTCAAGGTTCAAATTTCTACCCCAGCATTGTTTTCACCGTACAACCCACTTTGGTAAATTTCCTGACAGGTAGGACTTTAAGTAATTGAAGAAGAGTGCCGTGAGTTACTGCTGAGCAGGAAAACATCATGACATCTACATTTCCCTGCAACAACATTTTAAATTCTGATACAGGAAATGATTCTTTTAAATACAGAAACTGAAAACTTCTCTTGCACCAATAAAGTAAAAAAAAGAGAATGCTAATTCTGTGAAGAGACAGCAGCTACCATGTACACACAGAACTCTCAGAATAGAAGAGCAAAGAGCAGCTGGAA
The DNA here is from genome assembly GCA_004026905.1 of Hystrix cristata. Lineage (NCBI taxonomy): Eukaryota > Metazoa > Chordata > Mammalia > Rodentia > Hystricidae > Hystrix > Hystrix cristata. The sequence continues at coordinate 60,093 of PVJO010000646.1, forward strand.
TCTACTCCCAGACAGCAGTTTTCAGAACATATTGAAGTGAAGTACAGCTTTCTGTAGAAATCAATTGATAAAGATCCAGTACTTAAAGATCACACATTGAGAGAGAGGGAAAAAAACACAGGAAAAGACTGAGAGCCTTGTATTATGGAGGCTGAAGCTTGCTCAGGCCGATTTGGACAAGAGAAAAGTGAGATAGAAAGAAGAGAATACAGATTGACTTGTATCATGTTGTTAAATGAATATTGCAAGTTTTTGTGAGGGGAATCTAGAAAGTGATATCAGGACTTATGTTGTACTTATTGCAGATCTTGTTCGACTGTACGGGTTGAATATTTCTTACCCAAAATGCTTGGAACCAAAAATTTTAGAATTTGAGATATTTGCATATAAACAATGAGATATATTGGGAATGCACTGAAGTCAAGACAAAAAAATTCATTTATGTTTTGTACACACCTAAACATATAACCTGGTGGCAATTTTTACTGTGACCTGCCATATGAGGTCAGATGTGGAATCTTCTACCTCTGGTATCAGGTTGGCAATCAAAAAATTTTCATTTTGGAGCATTTCAGGTTTTGGATTTTCAGGTTATGGATGCTCATCTCATATTATAAATTATATATCATTTTTCATTCATTTAGGGACTTAGCTACACTGGGAAAATAAATTTACTAGCTTTATTTCATTCCATAATGAAGAGATTTTTCTGAATGTGAATGTGTATGAATATATGTGGACAGTATAGGTCCTAAAGTCAAACTTCAGGAACCCAAACTTGATTGAATCAGTCAGTGAGCTGATTTATATATTTATTCCCATCTTAGACTAACTACATCGCTTCATCTTTGTTCATTTCTTCCCACCAGGCCAAGATTGTATCTGACCAGTCTCCAAAACCAGATTCCTCCCTTATTTCCCTGGATTTAAAAATGTTAATAACTTGGCTGCTACTAAGCCCTTAGATTATTGAAATGCTTTTTGTGGCTACAATTAGTACCTCTGTAAATAAATCACACTAGAATTAACCTAGTTCATGTGTGTCATCTGCTTCCTGTTAGGACTCTAACAAATACCACTCAACACTTTTTGTTTCCTAGTCTTCCTCACAACCATAAAGATAAGAACTAATATTTCCCATTTGCATTAATAAAACTCAAAATTTTAAAGCTTAAATAATTATTATAATCCTGTGCTTATAGGAGATAATTCTAGAATCTTGATGTAGAGTAGTCTGAGCTTAAACCTCTGATATTTCCATTAGACTGAATTGACTCCTGATGTTTTTTATTTCCTTTTTTTTTTTAACAAACATTGTTACAAAGTGACAATGTTTAAGTGAAAAATATAGTACAGATAACAAATCTTGGTCCCTTGTGAATAAATGAGATAAGAAACTAGGGAAAGAAAAGTAAGTTGCTCAAATTCACAGAAGTATTCAAGGCTAGCTATGTATCCCTCACACAATTTAAGTTTTGGTACATGTTTGCAGCACATAATGATTGCATTCATCTGGGGACTTGATATGTGTACTTAACACATCTTAATTCTTCTTTTCATCCTCTTCCCCACCTTAAGGCACACACTTTAAAGAAGGACATGCACACTTAGCCACTGACCTACTGGTTCAGAGGAGTGAAGTGATTTAAAAGTAATCACCATCTTTCTTAAAATTTCCAAACATCTGCTATCGAGCAGGTGCTCATAACTCTGCATAAAAAAGAGCAAATAAATAAATTTTTGTGACTAGAGTATATTCACTACTGGTTTATCTAACTATCTTACAGATTTGATTAGGAATAACAAGTCAGTTTGTGAAGATAATGGTCACTTGTGTAATATGATGAACATTTTCAAATGCTACTGATTTATTTTATCACCTCATTGGTATTTAGAGAAGCATTACCTGATCAAGTGAAGAAGAATTCTTATATTTGAGGTACTTTTGAATAAGATTTACTACTGGATTTAAAATGTAGAATGAGGGAGGAAAAATCTAAAAATAAGTTTATACTAAATGTAAAACTCTAAAAAAAAGCAATGAATTTCTGCTAAAACTGTTACAATTTTTTTTGAGATTGCTGCCTTCTTTAATGCTAGATTTTGGAAACAAGTATATAAAAAATACATATTGTCAAGTTGTATTTCAAGCATAGAAACAATCTGCACAAAATGTCCTACTCAAAAGTCCTGAGAATGTCTATTTCACTTCAATATGTATAACAGATCAAAGGTCTTTGCTACCTTGACACATAGGAAAATAATATTTAAGTAATTTTGCATTTCCTTGAACATTTCTTATATGTATGATAAATGTATTTTCTCTTCTGTGTATTATTATTATGTATTTTCTGTTCCTCAACCTTTAATATTGCAGTTTATTTTATAATACACAGTAACCTCTAAAAAGAAAAACAAATATTAAGAGAAGGGTAGATTGTTATTAATTACATTCTGCATTAGGAGCAACAAATATTATAGCATTAGAATTCATTAAGTAGAGGAGAGTCTTGAAAAGTTCCGTAGGAGCGTATATGAAAAGACAGATGAAAGAGAAGTACAGAGAATGAAAATCATTCCTAAGAGATATAGGTGTTCCAGTAGCTGAATTTGGCAGTGCTAGTAGGATGGGTAGCGGGTGGCTGAGAAGATCTGAAGCAGAAAAAATAAACAGTGATGTACTTTAAGTACACTGAGTTGAAATAAAAGTCTGGAGAAACATTAGGTAAGTGATTCTATTCTTAACCACGATGGAGAGCCACTGACCTCGTTGATTTCTGCAGTGCCTTCCGTCTGGAATCCTCTGTGATTTTAAATTCCAGCACTGCATTGGTATTTATCACATCTGATTTCTTTCTGTCCACAGAAAGAAAGACCATGTGTTATTGTGAAATCACTGAATTCCAAAAGTCTTGTGGAGTGAAGTCTCCTTCACTCTCTCTCCAAAGGGACAATGGACAGAAAAAACTGTTACAATTTTATATGTCTTTGAAAGTTTTAAATAATATGATTAATAACCCAAAATAGAACTTCAGTAGTAAAAGTTTAACATGAGGAAATAAACTAAATTTTAGGTTTTTCTCAATAGTATGTTTCTATAGCTAGGAAATTCAAAAGAATCAATAGAGTAACTATTAAAGTTAACAAGAACATTCAATAAACTGTCTAGAAAGAAAGTAAACATAAAATGCTATAGCTTTCTGTAAACCAGTCTCAAGTAATTAGAAATATAAATAAATACATATATCTGTATATGTACATATATGTACACAGAGTGACATACAGTAAATAGAAACATATGCATACTTGTGGTATTCAAATATAAGACACTTTATAAGAAAATAAACAAGAAATACATGGGTTCCATATCAAATAAACTAATTTCCTGGAATAAAGAAATATTCGATAAATTAAAAGTCATGCAATATTTCTGGATAAGAATACAAAACACACAATGAAAAGTTATTTTCAAAGTACTTTAGGTTTGCATTAAAATTTTAATCAAAATATTAAGGAGATTTTATATTAATTTTCCAAAAACAAAAAATAGAAATTAAATGATTTTTCTAAGAATTTTTTAATTTAACAAACAGTATGTCTGAGAGATGAAAAAATTTCCAAAAGGTGTTACAATTCAGGGTAAAATACCCAGAAAACAAATAGATGAAGTAGACTGAGAGTCCCCAAATCTAAACTAGTTCTTAAGAGAATACGTGATGAACAAAATATGAGATCAGCCAGTGATCTCAAATGGTCAGTTAAAAGAAAAAAAGAATTAAAGTTATACCATAGGCCAATATGAATTATAGAAAATTAAAATTTAAACATGAACTATGAAGCCATAAAAAACTAAAAATATGAGATTGAAGCTTTCTAAGTTTACACTCACTGAGAGAAACTATGGTGTATGCAATTAAGATATCGGCAACATGAAAATATAAACTAAAATGGGCATGATATGTATGCATGTATTTCCAGCTCCTTGGGAGGCTAAGGTGAGGATTGCTTGACTCCACAGGTTTGGAACAAGCCTAGCCATTGCCTCAGAAAAAAAAAAAAAAGTTTTAAAGTCAAGGAAATTTAAACATCAAGGCCTAAGAGAGTATCTCAGTGGTATATCTCAGTGTCCAGCACTTGCCCAGCATGCCCAACACCCTAGTTTTGATCTTCAGCACCACAACAAACAAACAAAAAATGAAATAAAGTAATTAAATTGAATGCAAAGAGTGCAGTGAACATTATTAAAAGGTAAGCTGTAGAAACACTTGAAGTGAGAAAGTCTCACTTTCATACATAGGTTCCTGAAAACAACCAAGGAAATTTTTAAGACAATAGATAAGTGAGTAAAGAGTACATAAAATAATTGAGAGAGATAGAATTTCATTAGTAAACATATAATAAAACTGATTCTTGAGAATTATAAAGGATACTTTAATTAAAATTGAAATCAATTGTTTTAGCAATAGATGTGCAAAGACATTTAAATTAATACTCTTACAAGCTTGTGAAAAAAGTGTCTCATCCATGGATGAAAGTAGTAAATACAGTACAATACTTAGGAGACATAATTTTAAAATAGATAAAGGTATGCGTAGTTCAGTCATGGTAATTCACAAGAAGTACATACTCTAAAACATAAATATTTATGCAGGAAATGATTCCACACTATATTAGAGCAAAACCAGAATTAAACTGTACAGGCAATATGGTATTAACTATGTGTAGCTAGTTAGGAAAATTCGTGGAAGGTTTGATCAATGGTAATTCATGTTAACCTATTCCTAAGAGAATCAAAAAACTTTATAATAGCTTGCATTTCTCTAAAATGTCATTAAATGTGCATATTCCCCATTCCTTGGTAGAACGCCTATTTAAATGTTTTTTTCTATGTGCGTTGGATTATTTTTATCACCAAATTTTAATGGACTTAACTTATTCTGAATAATGGGCATAAAGTGAGGTACAATCACACATCCACCAGAATGGCTACAATCAAAACACTGGCTATGCACAGTGCTAAGAAGATGTTGAAGAACTAGAACTGTTTGTTGTTGATAAAATAATACAGCCACTTTGGAAAATGGTTTGTCAGTCTCTTAAAATAATTGCTGACTTTTCCGACTATAGCACCCCTAGAATTTATCTAAAAGAGACAAAATTATATAGGAACAAATGCTTGAAAATGAATGTTTATAGAAACTTTGTCACAGTTAAAATCTTGAAACAACTCAAATGTCCTTCAATAGATGAATAAATAAATTGTCATAATTCTAAAAATTGCAGGTTAATTGAAAACAGTAGCAAATGTTTAATTTTTTTTTTAAATGCATTGCAATAAAAGACACATTGTCATTAATCCCTCTCAGAGTACTCCCCCTTGCTTCAGCCACACTTATACCGTCATTCTTGTCACTTTCTGAAGCAGTTCTGGAAGTCTTTATTTTTAGTGCATATCCTTGCTGCTTTAATGTCCTGAATGAATTCAAAATAACGCAAAAATAACTAAAGAACAAAATAAGAGAAATACAAAATAGGGAAATAGATCCTTTAAAAAAGGGAAGGCCACCAAGAAATAAGGGAAGTGGAAAGAGAGTGGAGGGAAAGGGGGTGAAAAAAGAATTAAGATGTGTTATGTACATGTACTAACTCCCCACAAGGAATGTAATCATTATGTACTGCAAACATGTACCAATACAAATAAAAATACAATTAAAAAAACATTTACCTTGCATGCCGATTTTGACTTTGGAGAAGAGTCAGAAGCCACATATTGTCAGATCTGTTTAATATGGTAGAGGAGAACACACTGTAATATTTTTACCAGTCTACCTTTCCATTGGGTGGCACACGGCACTGCATTCATCAAATTTTTTTAATCACATCTCTTAAAGACACTCACAAAAGGGGGAAGAACCAGAGCAAACATCAGAGGATAAAGAAATAAGAGCAAAAGTTAGCTGGAGAAAATAAGTTTGGAGCAGATGTGTACAAATCCCAGGGTTATTCTTCCAAGACCCACAGAATTTTGTCAGGCTGGTCACCTACCATGTAGCGTGTAGAGTGTCTTACTAATATTTTTTTGGAAAAACCTAGAACATATCACTAGATTGTTATAAGACAAGTAATACATCTATTCTCATCTAGGAAATGAACCTATTGACTAAGTAGAGACTTAGTAATAATGTCTCTTTAAAAGAAAATATTTCTCCATGTTTGGTTAAGAACACATTATTCACATAATGTAAAAATAATTTTTCTGATGAAGTTGAATTGTGATTTGAAAGGAAGACATTTGAGCACTTTCTTTTCCTACTGTGTATATAAAATAATTGCTCGTTGAAAAAGTAAAATCTCAATTTAGCGATAATGCTTAGGGATTAAGATGTTCTTGTTAATTGAATTTTTTATTTATACAATCATCAATGACAATCACAGAATTTCATAGCTGGAAAAGGACCTCAGAGATCATTTAGTCCAACCTCATTTTATAGATTAGGCAACCAAGGACCAAGAGGTTAAGTAAAAGGCCCAAGGTGGCAGTCAATTAGTGACAGAACTGGGATTACTTAAAAGAAATTTAACCAGAACATGATTTTTGTTTCAACACTAGTTATTGAAAAGCTCTCTGCTCAAAATGTGTTCATCTAGTAAAAGGTTTTAATACAAAAATATAGGAATTATGAGCCTACGTGGAGGTTGTACCTCCAATTTCTTCTCTTACTAATTCCTTTAACTAATGTTTACTGGATACCTACTATGTTCTAGGCACTGATTAAAGTCTTGTAACAAAGAAAATATGCAAAAGTCCTGGGGTTTGATGGAAAGTGAATGTGTTAAATGCTATGACGGTACACAGGGGCTCTGAAATCAGATCAGAAGCACATCTAGGGAGCGGGGAGGGTTGTTGTGACTAGTATTGTATTAAAGTAAACAATATGCTAACTAGACACACACACACACACACACACACAAAACCAAAAAAAGGAAAAGGAAATAATTATCACAAAATATAGACTAGCGATTACTTCTACAACTGAAAAAGGGAGGCGGTTCACAGAACCCCATCCAGTTACATTACTGATACCTAGTTCTTAAACTTAACGGGGATATGCATGTTTACTGCATTATTTTGAAATTATAAAATTGGTCAATGTGGGTTCAATCACCAGTACTGTGAGTAAATAAACAAATAAGTAGAGAATGAATGAAATCTATAGTTCCTCTCAGTTAAAAAGAAAGAAAGAAAATAGGCTTCATGGGATTTGAAGGGATACATGAGGTAAAGAAAGGAAATGTTTCATCTTATCTGCTGGCCAAGTGAAATAGATTGAAAACTAAAGGATAAGGACTATAACCAGAGGTAGCTATAATTATGAAAATTGGACAATAGAAACATTGGCGGGAGTAGTGGCAGGCGTTTCTTTCTGCTAAACCAATATATACACATAAATGCAAAAGAGCTAATTGTGAGCGATATTAACAGCAAATGCTGGTATTTCAGAAAGTGTTTCTCTCATTTTCATGATCTTTTTTAATAAAAGTATGAGATACATACCTTATTTGCTAAAAGAATAAGGAGTATATTGTGGTAGGGGAGCAATAGGAAAGTAGAAGGTATGAAAATGGGGCAGGAATATTCTTAGAAACTGAAAGGAAATGAAACATGACATAGTTTCATTGGCTACAGAAATCACCATTAAAGTCTCTCTGAGAAAATACAGGGACTCTAAAGCTGAGCACATGTGCAATCTTGTGACACTGCTTTGTTCAGTTGTTCTAGCGGTGATGCACAACTGGCCACAGAAGCAGAGAGCTCGGCATGCCCAGACTGACACTGTGCTGTTCAACTGATGGAGGGAGCAAGGGAGGAAAGCGTGGGCACATGTCATACTTTAGACCAGAGTGTGAGAAATGGAGTTCCAATTAAGGAAACGCTTGAATGCAAAGGATGAAGCCACTTCGACCTTAACCTAAACCCACTGGGGAAGAACAGTGTGGAGAATATGTTTAAAATGCAACAGTTAATTTTATTGTGAGGCTAACTTCAAAGTGCAAGAAAAGAGGAAGGGGCTAAGGAGGTAGTGTGAGCCATGAACGATGTACAAAGAATTTGAGAAACTCAATTTGCATTCAGACAAAAGTCAAAAGGAGGTTTGCAAGAGCAGGTGGTTGGTCCCAGCAGGAAGGCAGAACACAGCTATAATCTGGTTGATGGCACAGGAAATTTGGACAAAAAAGGACACTATTTGGAGACAGGTCTAGGGGTGGAAAATAAAGGCCTAATTAGTAGATGGATGCTTAGAAGCAACACCTGTACTTCCAAAAAGAAGCTGAGAAGGAGACCGACTAAAAGGAACTAAATTATTAATTAGCTCTGTTTGGGACTTGGATCTCCTAGGGATAAGCCTAAGTGTGGCTCAGAGGTTTACATGCGAAAGCCTCTGGTTATGGAAGTAACTACGAGCCTTCAGGGCTCAATATTTTCAGATTAGTGCCTTGAGCTGTTCAGTAATTCTTTTATAAATCAGGATACTGTCAGAAAAGGGGATTACCAAAGTATATTTGATGTCTATCAGTTCCATTAGTGGAGTTTGGGACAGTAGAGAGCTGAGGTCAGTGCTGTGCAAAAGAATACAGCAGAATTAGCTTAGGAGAAAAGGTTAGCATCAACTCCAGGAAAATGGCAGAATTTGGAGTCAGCCATCACAAGATTCTTCTAGTTCTGACTGATTCCCCGCACTGGTTGTCTTCAGGTTTTCTGTTAGTTCACATCTCCACCAGGACAGCACTAAATAATTAATAGGCATTTACATTTCTCCTTATATGTGAACTTCACTACCATCTTCATCAGGATGTGAGACAAGGGGCTAGCTTGCAAAGACTTGTGTTGTTCTTAGGAAATCAGAGATGTTCCCTCAAACATGCTGGCACCAGTGCTACCAAAACTTCTGTAGTATATGATAGTGCCACAAAAGAGAGAGAAAGAGAGAGGAGGGGGAGAGAGAGAGGGAGAAAGGAGGAAGGAAGGAACAAATGAAAGAAAGTCAAGTCACCTGATTCTATGAAAATTCAATCAGTTTCATCTACAGGCCACAGTTAAGAGAAAACTGACAAGCCAGAGTCACCAGCCTTCAGATTCTGGGGTTTAAAAGAGAGAGAAGAAAACTTGTGGAAAAGATTTGTTATGTGAAGAAATATTACAGGAATGAAGTAAATAAATATAGGAAAAATATGTAGAGAGATCAAAAGCATTTTTCACTTTAAAATTACTTTTCTGTACTAAAATACGTTGTAAAATTACCTTTGAATATGAGGGATTGAATCTTAATGAACATATTTTGGAAGAAGCAAATCTTTTTGGACATCGCTTGAAGAAGAATTATTCAAGAAAATACCAATAACGTTTTAAACTTGTTTCACCTTTAGGCAGCCTCACAATGTGAACCCTGAGGGCCATGTTTGGGTAAAGTTTCAGTGTATATTTGTATTTTAATGCTTTGAGATTAAAAGTTAAAACAATTTGCTTAGGAATTGAAACATATTACTCTAAGAGTCCATTGTGAGAATTTTTTATTCTCTATTTCACAGGCTTAAAGATAATTAATTAATATTTCATATCACTGGGGAGTATATCTTTAATTATATCTTTTAATTAGAGCATACAAAAATATTTGAAAAGTATTTAAATTGTTAATATATTCATTACTGTTAATATTACCATCCATAGAATGTTTGCAAATAAATTTCATTTGTTTGGGATTCAAAACATTCATAAAAAAATTTTGGTGAACTTATTGGCTGCAAAAAACACTTGAATATATTTTAACTGACTAATACTGTTGAATAAAGAGTTCTACTTAATAGGAAACACCAAAATATAACTGCTGTTCAACTTCAATCTACATAATTTTGAACTATGTTTCTAGATATATTTGGGGGAAAAAAAAACATTTTTCACTTTTAAGTTAGTCTTGCATACACATGTGCCTAAGAGAGAACTAAACTTATCATGACAGAGTAGTTTTGGGGTTTTTTTTTTTTGTTTTTTTTTAAGTCATTCTTACTAGCTTTGGATGTTGTCTGTAAAAGAAGAACTTACAGAAATAGAAGAGAATTACATGAGTCCAGTTCCCTACATGAAACAGATACCACAGTCAATCAGGATCATTTAACAAACTATTCAAATATGGGATGATATACATAGATGGGGATATGGGGGAATCACAAGTCCACAAGGTACAATGCAGCAACTCTGAGATAAGTAGCAACTGTGAATCCGATATTAAGAGAGAGACAGAGAGACACAGAGAGACACAGAAAGACACAGAAAGAGAGAGACAGAGAGACAGAGAGAGAGAGAGAATGAGAGACCAAGAAAATAAATGCCTTGAATCCATTCTTTTTCCACTTTGAGATCATCACTGCAGCTCTTCGTGGGCCAGGGCGAAGAGCTCTATTGCCAAGGGACTAGTCGTTGCATGGCAGACACAGAGCAGGATAGAGAAGGGAGACGCAGAGGATCTGATGGAGTTAAACAAAAATACATGGTTAAAATTTCCCTCCCGAACTAATTTCAAAGGTGGTAAAATCATAAAAACTATTGAACAGTATAACTAATTACAACTAATAAGTACTTGGTTGAATTAATCCTAATTTTAATTAGGATGATTGATAAGGTCCACACTCTGGCCTAACACAAATCTCATAACAGAATCACAATTACAGGCAATACCTTCTGGAGCTTTGTTCACACATACACACGCACACACACATATATACACACATACATTTCTTATTAATATATTCAACATCTAGTTTCATCATTCATTCTTTCAGTCATTAACATGCACTCTGCTAGACACTGGGGATTTGAAAGGAGGTATTTGCTCTTCAGAAATTCAGTGTAATGAAAGAGACAAATTTAGCAAGTAATTAGAATACGATGTAAGTGAAAAGTGGTGAAAGACCTCAAAACTGGGAAGTCTTCACACAAAAAAAGCTAACTTTTGACCTAAGAAGTGAAGAAAGAATTACTCTAGAAAAGGAGGAAAGCTTGTGTAAAACAGGGTCTGGTATGTTTGTGAAACCACAAAACCTTCAGAATGAGAATAACAGACGCAGATGGGACAGAAAAGGTAAGTTAGGCCCCGATTACAAAGGCTTTGTATGTCATGATAGTAGTTTAAGTTGTGTTCTTAAAATAAGGCTTTTCAAACTAGGGTGAATTGTGCCTGCATAGACCCCCGTAGGTTTGTCAGCAACATCTGCAGTAGTAATCTGTTAGAACCACCCCCTCAAAATAAAGAAGAAGAAAGAAATGTTTAAGTATTGTACTCTGAGTATTGAGGAAAAGTTTACATTCTACTTTTTTGTTTGTAATAAAGTAAAAAGGATGCTTTGGTTTACTTGCAAATGAGCAAAATAGATACTGCCAGAAATGAGATTCAGCCATGGTTACTGTGGGGTTTCTAAAACACCCCTATGTAAGCATGCCCTGCCCAGGAAGTTTGAAAAAGAGATTTGGTGAGTCCCATAATCAATGGAGAGCCAAAAGGAAAAGAAAAAAGAAAAAAATATATATATATATGAAGAATACTATTAAAATAGTAGAGTCATACCAGGAGAAAATAGAACTGATTTCACAACTGATTCTGAATGCAGGATCGAGTGTCTAGAAACACTAGTAAAGAAAGAATAGAAGACAAAGATGATTTTGAATATTTTTACTTTGAGTAATTGGTATTGATAGTAATAATATTTTTAAAAATCAAGAAGTTTAGAGAAAGAAAAGAGTGAGTGTGGTTAGGGGACACATTGAGTATAAATATTTCTGAAGCAACAGGATTGCAAGTTCAAAGCCCAGCATGGACAATTTATTTAGAATCTGTCTCAAAAAATTTTTTAAATTAAGAGAAAAAAGGGGGTGGCTGGGATTGTAGCCACTCCATGGTACAAAGCTCCGGTGCTTGGCTAGCATGCAGGAGGCCCCAAGCACCAGGAGAAAGAAAGAAAGAAAGAAAGAAAGAAAGAAAGAAAGAAAGAAAGAAAGAAAGAAAGAGAGAAAGAGAGAAAGAGAGAAAGAGAGAAAGAGAGAAAGAGAGAAAGAGAGAAAGAGAGAAAGAGAGAAAGAGAGAAAGAGAGAAAGAGAGAAAGAGAGAAAGAGAGAAAGAGAGAGAGAGAGAGAGAGAGAGAGAGAGAGAGAGAGAGAGAGAAAGAAAGAAAGAAAGAAAGAAAGAAAGAAAGAAAGAAAGAAAGGAAGAAAGAAAGAAAGAAAGAAAGAACGAGAGACAGAGAGAGAGAAAGAAACAAAGAAACAAAGAAACAAAGAAAGAGAGAGAGACTCCCTGTAAAACAAACCTGGTCTATACAAGTGTTTTGATTTCACTCGTAAGATATTAAAATATTTTTTTCTGAACATTTTAACTTCTGCATATGGCTTTCTTTTCTTCTTAAATTACATACACTCAGCTCAGAGGACTATGAACCAAGTTACCACATGTTTACTGAGTGAGGGCTGCTTCTTCAGGTCTCCTTTTTTCTGTTGCTTATCAAAGAAGGTTCAAGGCTTCCTTCCACTTGCTTGGCTCTTGTGTAATAATTATGGCTACCTGGTTGTGTTTACATTTGACATCTCTGATCTAGGTGAAAATTAATGCTTTCATAGGTAATGGAATCACTTATAGTATTACCCAAATGCCAGATTCATGTCTCAGAGTGATGAACAATAAAAATGCAGATGGAACAGGTGGAGCGTAAGCAAATTTATTTAAAAGATACAAAGACAAGGAAGTAGAATTCCTGCTAGCTAGAAAAGATCCTGAGCAGGTTACCAAGGAATGCTTTTTGTCTGGGGATATTTAAGTGGTCTTGAAGGGACTTCGGGCTGCTATATAAGTGATGTGATCCCTACCCTATAAAAGAATAGATACTTTCAGGGTCCAAGCTACACAGTGTTCATGTGGAACCTACACAAGGTCCACGTGCGCTTGAGCCAATGGCCTGTCCTTTCATGCTCCAGTCATGCTCTGGGAGGTCCCTGACAACTACAGGACACCTGGTAGGTGTTTTTGTAAGATCCCTGGTAGGCGACGACTCGACAGGGCTCCATTTTAGGCTTACTGACTCCATTTTGGGGCTCCTTCCCTTAATGCCTAATAAAATTCTAACTCCTGTCTCAATTGGAGAAAAAGAGAGAGGGCAAAAATTAATAATGAAAAGAGACAAAGAGAAGAAATAGGAAGTAATTGGAGGGAATGAGAAGAATGCTTTCCCTCAGAAACATTTCCAAATTTGTAGCTGAAAAGAGTGCCAGAAAAGGAGGGTAAGGATGGTCAAGGAAGTGGAAAAGCTGAGACTGTGCCGTCATAAAAGTCAAGAAGATGATATTTCCAATAAAGAAATGAGAAATTTCATGCAGCTAAAGTGAATTTGGCAGTTTGAAGATCATTGTTTTTCAACAAGGGAAGACTATACTAGGCAGGAGATTTGAATTTGAGAAAAGAGGTACGACTAATCAAAAACATTTTGGGTCACTTTTTATACTTTTCAAAAGTTTATTTCACATAGCAGAGTTTTCAAAAATGATTTTTTAAATGTTTTATAATTAGTGTTTGAAACACTAGACATTAATTTCCAGTTTATAAATTTTTCTTTTCTTGATTTGAAATAAATTTTATTTTCAAAATTCACTTATCACAATCAGAAAATGGTTTGCTGAGGAAAAAAATGACACAAACTTTATTTTGGAACGTAACTTGAACACAGGGAGAGATGAGGACTGAAAGTGACCAACTTCAAGATAAGGCTGTATTGACTTTTTTGACCTGACCCTGATCCTGATTCTTCCTCATGTTTGAAGAGTGAAAGAAATATTAGTGAAAGCACAGATTATGCCTAAGATTTATCAAATAACTTTCGCACCCCAAAAAGAAAAAACAAACAAACAAACAAAAAACATAAAAAATTTGTGCAACAGCAGTAAGTCCATACAGATAATCGTCTGCCTCGCAGACCACCAGTATCAGCAGGGGGTGACAGGAAACCAAAGGTATACACGAGGGTGCATGATTGAATAAAGTTTACAGGACTGTTTCATCGAGGTTTTGTCAAAGTTGAAGGAAAGCAGTAAACCCTGGTAAAGTGTCCAAGGTCTCCTGACTGCGAGCAGAAGCGCTAGCTGGGGCCTGGGTAACTGAGGAGAAGGGTATTTAGCTGTAGGTATTTAACCACAGGAAAAGAAATGTGACAATAATGAATATAGCCAACCCAACGACAGACACAAAGGGAACAAAAAAACCCACGAGTATCTCAAACTTATTTCCTTTTCACTTTCTAATTTCTGACTTTCAGCTTGTTTTTTGAACCCAGCCAGAAAATAAGGAAGACCATGTGGTGGTGTAACCATAGAAGTTGGCTTCCCCTAGCAACAAGGAAGAAGGGATGCAAAGAGCAAGACAAACGAATAAAACATTAGCAAATTCCCAAGGAAGAAATTTATATTTCCTCAGCTCCTGCAGGCCCTAAACTACACTACCGCATTTTCTTCAAGTAAAAGCCAGAAGGATTCTACAGTTTGACAGAAGTAACGTCCCATTTCGTTTCATACTATTTGGAAGACGTAGGCCAAGGCAAGTGCTATACTGTATTAGTTTCTTTGTTTTTACAGCATCTAACTCCTTTGTTTTTAAGGGGATTAATCGCTGTTTGCTCTCTCTGTGGAGTCTTGGAGAAAAGTGCTCCTGCCTCTGACTATATATAAAACTTAGGAGGAGCAGACCTTCTTGCTGACTCTATGTAGGGGGCAATTCTCTGGACCCAAGAGTGCTAGGTAAGATGTGTCCCCTCCCAAGGCTGTCAATTTGGAGGATGTTAGTAAAATCAACTTGAAAATTCAGATTTATCCCAGACCAGTGGTGGCAAACCTGTGGCACAGGTGCCGCAGTGGGCTGTTTGTTATTATTGAAAGCCCTAAAAGGGCACTCATCTCTCTAGTAGCAGTAGTAGATTGGACAGGTTGTCCCTGCTAAAAA
This sequence comes from Hystrix cristata, assembly GCA_004026905.1. Classification (NCBI taxonomy): domain Eukaryota; kingdom Metazoa; phylum Chordata; class Mammalia; order Rodentia; family Hystricidae; genus Hystrix; species Hystrix cristata. Next base: position 75,122 of record PVJO010000646.1, read on the forward strand.
CACTTCCTGTACTTACTCTACTGGAAAATACTTAGTAAATCCATTCCTCTATATTAGCCTTCCCTCTTCTCTACAACTATATAAGCTTGAAAATCTTCCCACACAATACTCTTGTTGGTTTCTATTATTTGTGCCCAAAAGCATCTAACATGTATGGTTTCTGCTTGGAGCCCCGATTACAAACTGGAAGACACCAGGTTCTCCCAAGGTGCAGGTGAAGCCTTTAATTTGCATTTACCAACAGGCCCTGTCCTTACTTGTGCTTTCCTTATCCAAGTACCTTACCTAGTCCTCCCTTTGCCTTTACTCTGTTTTTTTCTTTATAATTAGTGTTTTAAAACCTCAGTCCTTATCTTTGGGAATATATTAATGAATTCATGCAGATGTTTATAACTAATAGAAGCTTAATAGGAAAACCAACCAATTCGTATGTATCAGAAACCAGTTGAGATATTTGGGGAGGAAAAAGACCACTGGCCTGAAAATCTCGGCAATCAAATGACTAACCCTGCTCACAAATCCCAATACTAAGGGAGGTGGTGACACAATAGTTTACACTTGTCTACCGTAAGTGAACCACTCTGGGCTTACCATTTTTTGAAAACATCTTCTTTCATTCTCACATTAATGGAATGTAGGCAACTTCCATGAGTCACAGCTATTTACTGACAAAGCTAAAACTCCCACCCTCTGCTCCTGCCGCACCACCACCCTGCCTGAAAAGGCAGATCTTGACACTAAATAGGAACGTGAGGAAATTAATGGCAGCAGTCAGTTCAGTGACAAAGATAAGAGAAACTATATGGCACTACAAATTTCAAAATGAATTTTTGACAGCACGAGAGGCACTTGATTAAGAAGTCAGAAATTTGATTGGGTTATGTTTGAAACATCTACAGTACTAGAAAAGCGTTTCTTAACATTACCATTTTATTTTGCACAGCATTGATGGAAAGGAAATTGCATAATCTGCTCATGTGTCAGAGGTAGTCTCCTTGTTTACTGTTAATGATAATAAAAATATCTGACATGTAATAATGTTCTGGTAACACTTAAACTGATTATACTGAAAACCTAATAAACAGTAAGTCAGAGTTTTTTTTTTTTTTAATATGCTTCTGGCTGTTGAAGTACTGCCAATCTGTAAAATATTTGAATTATAAACCACAAATGTATGTGTATTTGATGGTATAATCAAAATAAATAAAATAAAAACATAGCTTTGAATGAGTAGCCTTTTAACATTAAATTAAAGGAAAATAATGAAAATCGTAAAAATATGCTACAATTTTGGATGTTAATTTTAGGAGATTAGTATAGTTTTGTGAACAAGATGAGTTTCTTTACTGTAATTGAATTCTTTTTGGTAATCGAGTTTCATAGGTGTGACTGGAAGCAGCTGCGAAAGCAAATCAAGTTTTCTCAGAAAGAATATTAATGGCATTCTGAAATTCTTCATTCCCAAGAGGAGAGTAAAACTTTAAGCGCGAAATACTTGAAAGAAAACACATTTTACATGTTTCTTTTATTAGTTATGAGAGTTGCTTATTAATCAATGTTTAACAATGTAATTACAGCTGTTTTAGTCTCACCAGATAACACAGATTAATAAATGACCTGCAACTAGTGAAGTGTGTAGCAAGGGTAATGAATTCTTTCCATCAGCACATTAATTTATTAGTAATAAACAAAGACCATGATGAATTAGAAGAATTGTAGGGTTTCTGAATATTGAAATCAAATTTCCAGATGAAAGCATTTAATCATTCAGTTTTCCTTCATTTATTTCTCTTCATGTTTGATAATGATTGGGATTTGCCTTTTTGGACTACATTAAATAGCTCAACTGAAACTCATCTTTTTACTATTTAGAAGGTTATGTTAATCCACTTTTATTGTTCAATATTAATTTTACCTAACACTAAGTGTAGTATAGCTTTGATTTCAACTAATCATTTCTCTTTGGAAGGCCTCCTTGTTCCAGGTCACCAAAATACTACTAGATTAGCCCTATTTTCCCCAAAACTGCTTTAACTATATAGAATTCTATTTCAAAGTTTCAGCTAAGTCAAAAGAGAAGGACAGAAAGTCTTTCATATTATGATAAATATCACCAAAATCTGACAGTCAAGGAAAGTTATCAGGTCTATGCACTCCCACAAATAACAGTGTGTAATGCTTAAGACTCATTTGATAAAAGTTTTAATCTAGTGTTTTTTCAACTTCTATCATCATATAGTTGTTCAAATGTGAATTTTTACCTCATGGCATAGGCAGGTTATCACAGTTCATGCTGCTCCAATTATTGCCAATTTAGGGCTCAGATGGTGAAAATGTGAAAGGAAAGCAATCACAATAATTACTAAATGAGAAGTGAGATGCTTTGCTAAAGAACTTAGAAGTACACAATATGAAACACCATTAAATGTGCAGGAGTTATTGTACTTGAAATCTATACATATTTCATTTAACATTATTTTAAGGTCCAGATTAAGAAAAAAAGGTATAAATCCCTTTAAGAAATAAGATGAACGGTGAGCTAGACATTAAACTAGTGTAAACATAAGAACTGGAAGCAAAATCATTTTTTATGCTACCTTCTTGCTCAGAAAATGAATTGAGCAGGAACAGCGCTCTCTCTTTATGAGGAAAAGTAAATTACAGGAGTTTTCAAAGACCTCGAGGGGTAACACTGCTTCTCTTTCTACCCACATAGAGTTGGAGATATTCTCTCCATCTAGCACAGTTCTAGCCTGGTGGAGCAGAAAGATTTTTCTTTTGTAAAAGATGCAAATAAGCAGGGATATATTCCTATACGTTTGGAAAGTAACTTAGTGCTTTCTCTACATGATAACTTATAAGAAGAATATTAAAATTTCTCTGATAGAGGAAGTAGCTTATAATAGCTTTTAGTACCAAAATTATTCTGAATTTTGGAGATTAAAAGTTGAGAAGTATATTTATCTTGAAATTGTGCTAACTAAAATTCTACTCTTACACAAGTATTTGGGAATCATTTTTTAAAGAATCTCTTGGATCTCTTACGTGTCCGTGGGTCCATGTTATACTGTAGGATTCTGTGCGAACCCTGGTCATAGCTTCACTCTCTGGGATGACCAAGATTATTTGGATTTAGGCATTTGATGTTTTGCTTCATGGAAGAGTTATTTAGTAATACATTAAAGACTCATTTTTATTCCTATAGTGGCTGATATAGTAGCTACTCACCTCAGGTACAAGAGTGGTGAAAATGAAGCCTGTGTCTTTAGAGGGTGAAAAAATTCATTGCCAATACAGCATCCAATACAGCATCAAACCGCCATAGACAAAACTGTGTTTCTCTAGACAATTATGGTGCCTGAACTCACCACAAGTAGCAGATTTAGCTCCTCGAGGAATCTGAGTGTCTGAGAATTCTATCAAAATGTTAGTGTCAGAACAAGGACATTAAAATGCAAGACTATGGGCAGTCTTTGGTGTGGACATTTCACATTATAGCAGAATTCTCCTGGGAAGAACAAACTTTGGAAGAATGAAACATATTAGATAAATATTTGAATATTGAAACTAACAAGTAGTAAAGACAGTCAGAAAGATGACCATGAGCAGATCAAGTTCTCTGAAGCACAGCCATAGACTGAGACTTGGTTGTGAATAAATTGGAAAATAAGTACAGGAGACAGAGCAGACCCACATGCAGATAAGAGCTACAATCTTTAGGCATTTTTTTTTTTAGCTCCTTTTTTCCCTTCTTCCATTCTTTATCAATAATTCTGGTCAGTTTCAGGTATGAGAGAATTTTTTTTCTATAATTCTTCCTAACATATATCACTGTAAAACATAGCAAGTAATAGGTTTAATTGGTAAAAGAATTTTTTCAAATATATATGTATAATATTTCCTGTCAAATAATCTCAATATTGGCACTTTAATATGGACTACAAAAATTCATATGGAGATTTACATATATATAGCACTCAATTGTGATTTAATATTTAATTATATGAAGTAAATTATGAAATGTGTATTCAAATTAAGTCCCAGTGGAAAGAACTCTGAGAGTGGAACCTATAATTTTCCTTTAAACTGAAGTATGAGATAAAAAGCAAGAAGCTCCAATTGCTCAACATCACTGACCACAAGACAGAACACAACACGAAGATCTCTTCTCTCTCTCTCATGCCAGACACAGAGTAATTATAAGAGTTATCAAACACTTTTGTTGTGCTATATGACACACACGGTTTTAAGCCCATTAATCTCTTAAAACTCTATGGGTTTGGTATGGTGATCTCCACTTTATAAGGAGGAAAATCGAGTCACAGAATAGTTAAAGGACTTAGCCACATTCACAGAGCTGGAAAACGAAGCAGAGAGCAGACTCCTGACCATACAGCTCTTTGATCAACAACAGAACTTCTTTGTTATGTTTTGAAACCCATCCTTGCTGGCAAGTAAAAGCTGGAAAAACAAATTCAAATAAAGTATAGGAGCATTCAGTCTGAGAACTGGTGTAGATGAAAAAAACAAAACAAAACAAAACAGAAGACAGAGAGAGAGAGACACAGAGAGAGAGAAGTTAGTACTAAAAAATTACGGAGAAGTTATAGTTGTTCTGAAGAATTCTACGGCTGTCATAGGAAAGCCTCAGGTCATTTCTCTAATAGTAATGGATTGCTTGTTACCAGAAAGGAAAATATGGGAATTATGGTTACCAGAAAAAGAGAAATTCCTGAAATGGTAAAAGAAAAACTTCTAAGCATTTGTAGTCTAAGTCTTAAGAGTTTCAGTATAAATTATGAAGATGTGGAAACACACTGATGAGTATTATTCACCCATAAAAGTTAAGAAATTAGTGATTCATTTTGAGTTAGCAACAGCTAGCAAGAATTTAAGAAGAAAATTTGCCAAAAGCACCAAAAGGAGTCACTTAGTAAATACAAAATCACGGAATAAATCTTGTTTAACTCCAGAGAAGTTGAATTCCAGATAACCATGGAATAAACAGCAATGCAAATCAACATTATTTAAATTATTCAAGACACAAACACACTTCAATATGATTTATAAATATGTCATAATCCAGCAAGTGCCTATAGGCCAATTTCATTTACAAGTGTAGATACAAAATACTGTATTAACAAATTGATCAAAACAATATATTAAAACATAATAAACCAAAAGACAAGTTGGATGAGAGAGAGAAAATGGAGAATACACAAAGTCACTAATTTAAAGAAAACTGGAGTCACTAATAATAGGTAAAATAAACTTCAAGTCAAAAAATGATTTCAAAGACAAAAAAGACATTGCCTATTGATAAAAAGAGAAATTCACAAGGAATCTGTAACATTTGTAAATATACACACATGAACCACTAGAGAACACAAAATATATGAAACGAACATTGAAGAATTGAATAGAGAAACAAAACATTCTAAATGATATTTAGAGATTTCAATATCTCACTGTCAACAAAAATAGAACATCTGAACAAGACTGATTAGGAAATAGGTGATTTTAAACAACACTATAAAGCACCTAGGGTTAACATATATGTATAGAACATTCTACCCACAACAGGAGAATGAAGTATGCATAAAGCATTCTTTAAAACAGACCATATATTAAGCCACAAAATAATTCTCTATACTTTTAAAAAAGATGTCTATCATTTAGAGTGTCCACACCAGTGATGAAAGGAATGAAACTGGAAATGAATAAAAAAGAAAAATAGAAAATTCATACCTAGGTGGCTCTAGGAAGACGGAATAGAAGAAAAATCTCAAAATATAATCTAATATTACACCACAAGAAACTAGGGAGAGAATAATTAAAAGTTAGCAGAAAAAAGAAAATAGTAAAGAGTAAACAAGAAATAAAAAGAAAGCAAAGGGGAACATCAAGAAACCAAACTTATTTCTTCGCAAAGATAAAAAAAAAAATTGGCAAATCTTTAATTTGATTGGCTAAGAAAACCTAAAACAACTAAAATCAAAAATGAAAATGGTGATATTACTATTAGTCTTGGAAAAATAAAAAATAGAAAATATTACCATAAAATTGTACAAAAATAAATTAGATACACTAGAACAAATGGACAAATTCTAAGAAACACATGGAATACAAAATAAATAGAAAAATCTGAACAGTTATATAACCAGTAGAGATCAAATCAGCGAAGTCCCAGATCAGAAGGCTTCAATAGAGAATCCTACTAAATATTTAAAGAAGAATTAAAATAATTCCTTCTCAAACTCCTCCAAAATTAAAAGAGAAGGGAGCACTTTCTAACTGTTCTACTAAGGCCACTGCGATCCTAATATTAAAGCCGATGCAGAGGCTATAAGAAAAAGAAATTTCAGTTGAATGTCCTTGATAAATATTGATGCAAAAATCTCAATAAAATACTAGCAAACATAATTGAACAGCATATTAAAAGGATTACATACTATTAGCAAGTGGGATTTCATCCAGAAATGCAAGGGTGCATCAACACAAGAAAATCAATTGACACACTATACCAAGCTCATAGTGCAAAGGGAAAAGGCACATCATTATCATCGAATCAGTTGATGTGCACAAAGCATTCTGAAAATTTTGATAGCATTTCCTTGGATAAACACTCAGGAAACTAGTAATATAAAGGAACATTCTTAATATGACAAGAGGATCTATAAAAAACTCACAGTTAGCATCATGTTAATGGTGAAAGACTAAGGTAAGGGTTTTCCCTTGAAAATTAGGACTAAAAAAAGAGGCCCACTTTCACTACTACCTTGTAACAGTGAAGTTTTAGCCAGAACAATTAGGCAACAAGGAAAAATAAAAGACATCCAAACTGGAAAAGAAGTAAAACTATCTCTGTTTTCAAGTGTTGGAGTGCTATATAGAGAAAATTCCAGACAATCTGCAGGCACACACATGTACATACATCAAAGAAAGAAAAAGCAAAACAACAACAACTACCAGAGCTAATTAAAAAAAAAATAAACAAAAAACAACTCAGCAAACTGACAGGTACAAGACCAAAATCTGTTTCTACACACCAATAATCTGAAAATGTTACATGAAAATCATCTTCTGCACAATAGTATCCAAAAGAACAAAATCCTTAAGAATAAATGTAATCAAAAATGTAAAAATATTTCTAAAAATAATTCAAGAAGACCTAAATAAGTGTAAAGATATCCTGTGTTTGAAGTTGGAAGACTCTGTATTATTAAAACAATTAAAATGGATATATTATTCAGAAGTGAACTGTATATCCAATACAATGTTCATCAAAATTTCAACGGCTTTTTTGTAGAAACAGAAAGGTAATTTTTTATGGAATTGTAGGGACCTTGTGCAGCCAAAAAGTATTGAAAACAAAAGTAAAGTTGTAGAACTCACACTTCTCAGGTGCAAAACATACTGTCAAGTTGCTGTAATCAAAATCAAAACACCATGGTATTGCCATAAACATAGTCAAATAGACTGATGGAATAAAGTTGAGAATCTAAAAATGAGCACATAACTCTGGGACCTATTGATTTCTAAGCATGGTGCTAAGACCATTCAATGGAGAAAAACAATAATTTCAACAAACGGTGATATGATGCCTGAATATTCACATAAGGTTAAAAAAAAAAAGTAAAGCTGAACCTCCATTTTACACCATAAAAAAACCTCACAATATATCAATGATATAAATATAAATGTTAACAACGTAAAATTCTCTCTCTCTTTTTTAAACAGGGTGTCATTACATTGTCCAGGATAATCTGGAACCCCTCAGCTCAAGAAATTGTCTTGCTTCAGCCTGCTGAGCAGCTAGGACTACAGGCGTGTATCACCTCATCCAAATTTGACCATAAAACTCTTAAAAGAAGATATTGGGAAATCATTTATGACCACGGATTCAACAATGGATTCTTACATATGACACCAAAATCATGGGTAACAAAATAACAAAATAAAAATGTACTGCACTTCGTATGAATTAAAAAATTGTTGTGCATGAAAGGACATTATCAAGAAGGTGAAGAGATAGCAGAAAAAAATTGAGAAAATATTTCCAAACCATAAATATGATAATGGATTGATATCCAGAGTAAAGAATCCCTATGACTGAACAACAAAGGACAAAGAACCCAGTTGAGGAAGTAAGCTAAGAATTTGAACAGATAGTTCTCCAAAGAAAATACACAAACCAGCCCCAACACATGAAGAGATACTCAACATCATTATCCGTGAAGGAAATTGAATTCAAAACCTCAATGAACTATCACTTCATCCCTGATTAAAACTAAAAAAATAAAAATAGTGTGAGCGAGGATGTGAAAAAAATCACAACCCTTGAACATTGCTGAGAGAATGTAAAATGGCTCCGGAAGTGTCAAAAGAGTCTGTCAATTCCTAAAAATGGAATACAAGCAGCAGTCCCACTCATTATGAAACTGAAAGAAATATAAACAAGTATTTAAATATATCTGTACACTTTGTGCATAGTGACATCATTCATAATAGCTAAAAGATGAAAAAAACAACTATTGAAAAGATGAGTAGATAAATAAATGTGATATACAGGGAGATTTAATTCAGCCATAAAAAAGAATGAAGTACTGAAACATCTATACATTGAAACTTGAAAACATTATGTGAATAAAAGCAGCCAGTCAAAAGCACTACATGTTTCATGACTGCACTTATGCAAAATATTCAGAAAAGGCAAAATTTATAGAAATAGAGAAAATACTGTTGACTGGTAACCAGTTAGAGGAGAGAAGAATGAGTATGGAGAAAAAGAATATGGGGAGTGTTTATTTAATGAGTTTCATTTTGGTTGATCAACATTTGTTATGACTGCACAATATTCTAAGTGTACTAAATGCCACCACATGGTTCATTTAAAAAAAAAAGATTGATTTTATATTATGGGAATTTCACCTCAATACAATTTAGACAACGAATCGGGGAAAAACACTAAAAACCATGGCCAAATAAGTTATATTCCTGAAAAGATGATCAAAATCAGGGCATGTGAAGTGGCAAATCCATGGGTGTAGGATTTTCCTACTGTATTATGTAAAGAAATATAACAAGACCTGAACAGCTAGAAAAAAATGGACTAGATGATAATATATTTGATTTCATTTTTACTATTTTAGTGTAAGTCCAGTCAGACTTTCAGTATTATTTTTTTAAATTTTATTTTAACAGTGCATTTTAGATGTACATAGTGATAACATTCATCATAGGGGATTTGTATCTGTACATGATATATCTTGCTGCTTCTTTTTTTCCCGTTCCCCTCCCCTCATGAAGATCTAATAAAAATTTTTAAAAGAATAATAACTGGGTAAAATAATTTTTAAAATACTAGCTTTCCTAAATACCAAATACGCTCACTATAAAAAAATTCATAATAAAAAATCACCTTTGGGCATAGAAAAAGAAAAATTAATCAATTAAACAGAAGAAAGAATTCGAAAGCAGATCAAGTGTATGGAATGACTCACAATGCCTGGTAGCTGTTTAGGCGATTATAGATAATAGAAAAAAAACAAAGACCCTAATCCCTCACGTTATGCCAAATCAATTTTGGAATGAATCAAATGTTTAAATTTTAATGATAACTAAAATATTAGAAAAAATTTTTTAGAAGAACAATTCATATTTATGGAAATAAAGTGATTTCTTTGATGTACTAAGTGGGAAAAACTAGTTGCAGGTTCAGGTACTAGGATTTTTGTTAAACAAAGTTGTAACCTTAAGGTGTCGCCATATTGTAAAAAGACAGAGAAAGCTGTGGTTAGATCCACATCAAAATGTTCAAGTTTATATGAAATCACATTAGAGAATGGGAGGCCGTAGAAGAGGTAATAGGAAATTATTGATTTTTCTTTATAGGTTTTGGCATTATTTAACTACTCATAGTGGAAATACATTTTATATATTATTTAAAAAGAAATTTACAATGAAAAAATAATAGAAAGTGAATCCTTCCAAAATAAAAACATGGCCTAAGAAAAATAACGATATTAAATAGAGATGGAAGAGAAGCCTTTAGAAATCTGTACTTATTAGTAGGAACAAAGCATTTGTATAGGACATTCTCACTTTTCCAGGCATCAACATAATTTGGCTATATTCGTGGTACAGTTCTCAAAAGATTTATTCAGAATGACACAGGTAGCACTACTACAACCTGTTCCATAGAGGGATTGAGAACTGAGATTCTTCAGTCTTACCACAGACACTGAGTGAGGGTTACCACAGGGTCCGAAGTACACCAGAAAGGAGACTGGTGAGAATGAGGCCCTCAGTAGCGATTGTTGGGATGGAGTTAGAATACGGGCAACAGAACCTAGGCGAACTTAACAAATTGCTTTTCATCTCAATTAGGCTGGTAAACAGTCCACAATAATAAGCAATATTCAATGTCAACAGTTTTTTTCAAAGACTACAGAGTTGATAGCTGCTGCTCCTCCTTCTTCTCCTCTGCTTTCTCTTTTTCCTTCTTCTTTTGCTAAAAGGAAAATTCTATAAAATGTGTTTAAAGACCACTAAGTGAAAAATCACTCTGCTGAGTTATCCCAATTGTTATAATTATTGTGGGATACATATATATATTCGCTTCTGCTAGGCAGATGAGAAACTCATAGCTACAGGTGACTTCCCTAAATTACAAAGTATATAATAATAAGAATTTGAATTTAAACATAGATAGGCCTATCTCATGAAATATCATTTAATAGTGTGCCTCAGTGACAGTATAATACATGGGGTTTTGTGGTTGCTGTTCCTTTTTTTTTTTTTTCTTTTGGTTTTTTCTGAGACAGGCCCTCTATGTAGCCCAGGCTGTCCTCAAACTCACATCGATCCTCCTGCTTCAGCCTCTGGAGAGCTGGGATTGCAGGCCTGAGCCACCTCACTCTGCTTGTTGTTCATGTTTATTTTTTGTTCATTTGTTTTTGTTTTTGGTGCTGAGGACTAAAGCCAGGGTGTTGTGCATGCAAAGCTATAATGCACTTTTGACAGTGTTTCCTGAATATTATTTATTTCCAAGATATTTGCTTAAAATTAAGAGGTTGAGTTCTTATAAAATCCATCTGCAATTAGGGAATAGACACCTTCAATTCTGTTCCTTTCATACAATTTTTCTAATGCGGGCAGTTTTAGAACTTAGATAAATCTAAGATATTGTGCCGCTATAGTTATTGAGAGCCTTCAAGGAAAAATAGATGAGAGAAAATAATGATATGGAAGAAAAATTCTCTGCATGGTAGCAACATATGAAATAGAGAAAATGCCTAGAAAATTTAATGAAGAATTATTTTCGGTTATGTGGTAATACAGCCTATACCTCAAGAAGAAACAGAGAGGAGCTGTTATAAGGAAACACTCTTTGCCTTGAGAATAATGTCACATATACTAAGAAGAAATTGATGCCAAACACCATAAACCCTGCTGGGGGACATGACATTAAAGCAGTACTTGTTTCTCCAGATTTTCCCAATAGTATACATGACAGATCATGAGTTGATTTAATAATTCCTTTTCTTACAAGTAAAAATCTCATTATCTTTATCACGAAAAATGATATTTTAACAGCATTTGCAACTGTACTCAACCAGCCCAAATGAGTTCTGACAAGGAAGTTAAAAATGACTCATATATTGTGCGATCTGCAAAACAGAGAGGTATCATTTATAAGCAGCTCTTGGGTGTAAACACTATTTTAACTTCTTACAAATATGTGGAATGTATTTCTCTGGTCAAATGTAGATATATTTAGGCATATCTAAGTATATCTACATATGTACGTATACACAAAAGTACATGCCTTATTCTATGACACAGGTCTGTCTGATAAGCTAAAAGGATCTTGCTCCATCAAGTTAAGGCAGGCAACTCAACTGGATATGTCAGCCACACACACATACAAACACACACACACACACACACACACACACACACACAAAACACAAATATATATGTATGCTGTACATAGTGTTTATGTATGTACAGGAACATTTTAAAATACATAATGGGGACAATACAGCCAACTATCCTCTAGTAATCCTTTCTGAGTGAAATGGAAAATACTGGGAAATATGTGCATGTGTCTTAATTCATCGCAACCTCTTATATCTGAATTTTGTCCCTATTTATTCCTGTAGCACCCCTATATCTCTCCAACTGACTTTCACCAGCTATATCCAAGGAGATTCAAAGTAAATAATACTCTTTGAAACAGGTTCCAACCAAAATACAGGGGAATTTAAAGACAGAGAGAAAGTATTATCAAGCAAGGGATCACTGCTTTATGCAGCTTGAAACCAACAATACAGCACGATTTTTTGCAAAAAGAAGCAGCTTTACTGTAGGCCAACAAAGAGACTTGACCTACCCAAACCTGTTTCTCCAATAGACAAGTAACAAAGAAATTTAAATGGTCCAGGTAAGGAGAAATAGAGGGCTTAGTGCTTGTAATTGGGAGTCTTGGTGGACTAGCCCACACCTGCCACTTCGATTTAGGTGAAACTTGTGAATCAGTGTGCTCTATCATACAACTGTTCATTGCACCCCTCACTTCTAATCTAAGTCCATGAGGCCCTATTCTTGCATCTCAAATTCCACTCTTGGGAAAATTTGGCTTCCTCCAGTCTCTCTGAGTCATTTCAGACCTGGTTTTAGGGTTCTGTGCTTGTGGTTGGAAAGACAGCTTGAATGGGTTTTAGGAACAGGGAAGTGGCCATTTTAAGGATCAGTTTCAAAATCCTTGAGGTGATTGATTTGCTGGTTCTAGTTCATGCTAAAACCAGCCTCAATTCTTAAATTCTTTATATGAGCCAAAATATTTTCAACTAGTTTGAGATATGTTACTGTCATCTTCACAACAATATCGCAAAACTTATCAGAAAGTCAAATCCTTTATCTTCCGAACTCTCCTTCCTTCAGACATTAGAACCAAAGACATAAAAAGATTCCAACATCATATTTCCCTCACCATAAAGTGCCTACGTATAAATCTTTTTTCACTTCCAAACAGCCTTTAAACTCAGTAAGTAATGAAGATCAGTTCATAGCTTCACAACTGGTGTTTGTGGAACCTTTTGCAAGTGACTTGATTTTTGTGTTTTTGCTTCCTTTTTGGTAATGTAAAGTACATCATACAAATTGGCTTTGATAAGGTCATTAATGGCTTACATCATCATGTAAAACCCCAAACTGCTTCTCTGTCTGATTCATCTTCTCATTGTGCCTGATTCTTGTCTGCATTTGGCAGAGGCAGGCATGTTACCTTGAAACACACTTCCCTATTTCATTTTGGGACACCACGCTACTTTTTGGTTCCCTCCCTACAGCTTTCTCTACTCCTTAACAAAGTCTGAATTTTGGGATCCACATGTGTCAACTTCTGGATTTACATTCTGTCCTTATTTGATTTGATCCAGTTCCATGACTTTAAATACAATGTCACAAATATGTGTCTTTGCATGCTTCTCCCTAATCTCCAGATTTGTATTTTCATTTTCCTTCTCTGTATCTGCACTCGAATGCATTAAAAGCATCTTAAAATTAACCAATCTGAAACAGTCCCTGGATACTTATTACATAGCAAATCTATGTTTATCCCTTTTGTAAATTATAAAATTGTTCACTTAGTTCCTCTGGTCAAATAAATTCTTTGACTCTTTTATGCTCACTCCACATAATTCATTGTATTTTCAAGTCCCGTTGGCTTTACTCCAAAATATGAGCTGAAATCCAAACACTTCTATCTTCACTGCTGCCACTCTGTTCCATGTCACTGTTCTCTGTCACTGAGATTTTTCCGAAATCCTCTAATTGGTTTCCTTGTTTTCTATATGTCTTTTTCTACACTCGTCAAAGTGATCCTTTAAAATGTCAATCAATTTATGTCCCAGACTTGGTGTGGATAGTTCCTTCAACCTTGAATAATCACTCTTTAGGTTTTAGCCCAATTGTCTCCATCCATCGCTTTGTGAAGAATTTGATATGAATATCTCTTCCCAAGAAAGAACTTTGCTTATTCTTCAATTAAAAGTAGGCTTCTAATCAACTCTGTCATATTACCAGCATTTATTAGCTTTCAAATCCTTATTATTCTCTGAGCTTATTTTTATTTTTTTTCATATTTCTCGCTCCCTTAAAGCTTCCTGAAGACAAGTATTATAAGGTCATGGTTATGCCTCCAGTGTTTACAACTGAGACTTTCTAAGAAGGAAGAGGATTAAATGAAAGAGTGAAAAGAAGAGGAAGTAGTAAAGAAGGAAGACGAAGAGATGGAAAAAAAAGTAAAGAAACTTATTTGTACATCTAAATTTCAAGTCAGAATACTTGAATTAGCCAAATCCTAGATGTGCTAGTAATTTTAAAACCTTGAAACATATATCTTAATGAATTGTAGAATGGAGCAGAATGGGAAGGCAAGGGCATTATTCTGACAAACGTTATGGTGGTTTTAAATTACTGAAAAAGCCTTTTAAACAATTGATGTTATAGCAGCTAGTGTCTAGGAGGGAGAAATAAAACCTGATACCTGAGACTCACACCCTATAAAAAATTAACCAAAAATGGATGACAGTAACTATTAAAGTTTTAGAGGAAAAAAAAGCACAGGAGAATGCTTTTAGTATTTTGGACAAATGTAGTTTTGGGGAAAATGTAGAGTTTTGGGACTAAACTTCACAGAAACTTAAGAAATGATAAATTGATCCTCACCAAAAACTTTTTTCCCAGGAAAGACACTATGAACAACATGAAGAGATATAGACTGACAAATAGTATTTGCAAACCACACATCTTTAAAGGGTCTTACATCTAAATATATTATGAATTCTCAAAACTCAATGGTAAAAAAAGGCCAGCTGGAAATCGGGCAAAAATTATGAAGTGATATTTCACCACAAATAGATACAGGTAGAAAATAATCAAATAGGAAAATCATTAGCCACTAGGGAAATGTAAATTACAAGCACAATGAGAAATCACTTTAAATGAGTGGTTAAAATTTTAAAAATTGTGATGACACAAAATGTTGGGAAGAATTCACAAAAACTGGATCTCTCATACATTTCTGAACAGAATGTAAAATTGCACAGCTCTTTTGAGAAAGAATATTGTAGTTTCTTTTTCTTACAAAACTGAATTTGTGCTTATCATATAACCCAGCAATTGCACTCTTGGGTGTTTATCCCAAAGAAATAAAAACATGATGACCACACAAAAACCTATATATTAACTTTTATGGCAGCTCCTTTTGTACAGAAATAGTCAAAACATGGAAATAATGTAAATGTCCATCAGTGAGTAAGTGGGTAAACTATGGTATATACACACAATAGAATGTTGTTCTTCAACAAGAAGAATGAACTATTACAGCCTTCAACAACTTGGATGAAGCTGAAGGATGTGATGCTGAATGAAAACTCCCGGTCCCCATAGATCACGTAGTATATGATGCATTCCAATCCATCTCACAGTGTGAGCTCCAAATCAGAAGTTTCACATTGGATTTTCATGTTATGGCTTTTGTCTTGATGTACCCTGAAAGCCCCTTGTGGTTGTAGGTGGGGCTTTTCAGAGATGGCTGGACCTAGAGTGTGTGATTCTGGGATCAAGGGTGTGTGATTGCTAAATTAGTTCACTGACTGGTTTGACGTAGTTCTGAGTGTAAATAATGGGATGACCCACTCTGGGTTTGAGTGCTACCTGCACTAAGTGCATGTAGCCTGGATAGGACATAAGGGACAGAAAGAGGGCTGCTATTGTCTTGTGTTGCTTTCTGCTTCTTCTCTTGCTGACTCTTGCTTTCTGGCTTCCATGCCATGAACTGTTCCTCCTCTGTGATGTGCCTCTGCCAGGCCACCCTGCCTTGGATTCAGCTGCCTATGGACTTCTACAAACTGTGAGCCAAAATAAACATAAAACTTTCCCCTTTTAATATTGAGTGTCAGGTTTTTCATTTCAGCAAGAAGAAAGAGTAACTAAGACAATAGCATTCTTAAAATAACAAAATAAAAGCTACAGAAAAGAGACAAATGGTTGCTACAGATTAAGGATATTGGAGAGATAAATTAGTGTGGCAATAAAAGGATATCATGAGATTTCTGAGCTGATAAATAAACTCTGCATCTTGATTATGATCACAGCTATACTAATCTACACATAGAATAAAATTGAGGACAACCACATACACATATGCATGCACGCATACACACACACAGCAAAGGTGTGTAAAACTGATGATATTTGAACATTCTCTGTGGATTGTGCCAATGTCAACTTCACAGTTTTGATACCTTACAATAATTTTGCAACATGTCAACAGTGAAGGAAACTCAACACCTGGTATAAACTATCTATATGCATTTATTTCTTGCAATTTCTGTGATTCCACAATTCTTTCAAAATAAAAAGTTTTAAAAATACTCTTAGGAATGAGATTTAAAATAATAACTCTTAAACCCAGGCCTCATCTCAGACCAACGAAATCAAAATCTAAAAGTGGGATTCAGTTAGTAGTATGGGAAATAATTCTCAGATCATACTGGTGTCTACTTGAAGCTCAGATCCAGGTTTTCACAGTGGGGTTCTCATGGAAGAAGCTTCATATCAGAAGCTTCCGTGTACTTGGGAAATGGCTAGTTACACACATTTTCAGGCCCCACCTTACATGCAAATAAATTTGACAAGACTCTTAGCATCATTCTTCTGTGCTGTTCAATAGAATAAACATTTGCCACATGTAGTACTACTGGTCACTTGAATTGTGGCTAATGATACATGTTAAAATGATGCTTTTAAACAATTATTAAAATAAAATCCATCTATTTCTTAATGCACCACTACAAATATTTAAATTATGTATAGGATTCTTGTTCTTTGTCTATTGGAGATTGTTGCTGAAGAGCAATTTTCCCCAGCTTTCATAAAGTAGAATGACACAAAGACCTTCTAAAAAAATACTGAGGTCTACACTTCTCCCCAAATTAAATGAATGAAATTGTTGGTAATGTTGCCTTGAGTTAATAACTTTAAAAAGTTCCTAGATAATTCAAATATGTTTCCAAACATGACAATCATTCATTTAAGATTGAGTTCTCAATTTTTTTTAACCAGGATTGGTTTTGTTTTATTTATTTTTTGTTTGTTTTGTTTTGTTTTGATTATGGGATTTGGGAAACACCTCTAGAACAATGAACATTTGTGCAAAATTTTCATACGTTTTCAAACTATTTTTAAAGAATTCTTATTCTAAGAATTTTTTATGATTTACTTTAAATAACTTGGATTTTATATAACAATTTCTGTGGCCTTAAATCTAGACACCTTTATTATCACACTTCATTTCCAAATAGGCAAGCTGGGACTAGGGTGAGGTTCCCGTCTTGATCCTGCCAATGATAATTTTTCTAAATTAATTTACTAAGCATTTATAATGAGAACTTATCCTGCTTAATTCTGCCTATTTCCCTAATAATTATCGTCTGTGCTTTAATATTTATAGCTCTCTTTAAAAATGCATATACATCCTCTGATATATTTTGCCTCTGTTGAATTTTATATATTAGATATTCTAGTAATCTAAAAGATTTGAATTGTTATTTCTAATGGAACTGCCAAAAATCTTGCCTCCAGATAGTCTAGATTGGAGGAAATGTCTTTGCAGAACATTTCTCCTCAAGTAACCTTATAAACCTAACAATAAATCACACCAACAACGAAGTACCTTGTATGAGTTTAAGCATCAGTGTAGGTACCTGGAAAACGAAATTTTAAAATCTGTTGTCCTTGTGAGTGTTACACTTAAGTTTGGTGAGACAATGTACAAAGCAAGTAAAGATATTGTATGTTGAATAGCTATAAAATCCATGGGAAAAAAGGAGAGATGTCTATATAAAATCCTTGTGAGAAGAGATGATTGAGTAGACCTGAAAGCCTGAATAGGTGAAGGCACGACAGTGCCAGTGATAATCCTGAAAGACCATAATCCCAAATGTTGAAATCTCAAAAGATCAAAATCCTTAAAGTCGAAAATCTCTGAAGTCTAAAATCCTCCAATCACAATCCTGAAAGATTAAAATTCCAAATATTGAAACATTCAAAGCTGAAATGTCGAAAACTGAAATTCCTAGTGGAAAAAAAAAAAAGATTACATTAAAAAAAGAAGAAAGCTAAATTCTGAAGAAGGAATTAGTGTGTTTTCAAGTGTATGCAAAAAAGTTACATCATGTTAAGGGGAATAAATCCTTAGGTGCCTGGCAATGAGGTCTTTTCCTGTATTTCCAGAAGAGTATGAGTGTGAATGGACTAGGTGGGGAAAACCTGTCAGAAAACGAACACGAACTTGCCTTCTGAGATGAGCCATGCCATAAAAGAAAAAAATAAAACAGCTATTCACCATGATCTAAGACTTCAGAATATAGTTAGTGGTCACGAAAGCAGGCCAGGTCTTAGGCACTTGCTTTGTGCAATTGCCTGTAATATCCTTATAATGAACTGTTTAATGTTGGATTTTCTTTTTAGTTTTTCTCCACTATTTTAAATACAAGAACTGCTTTTACAATTCACTGTTCTATGGACATTTCATCTCACCTCATTTCCAATACTAGAGATATGAATTAGTTAAAGACTTTGAAGAGAGTTCTAATTTATCTTCTGTGTATTTTGCAATTTGACTCTGTGAAAGTGCATTGCCCCAAAGTTGACCTCATGTGTTAGCATTGTGCAGCTGTAGAAAAATGGTGAAACTGGGGCTGAGGATTTAGTTCAGTGGTAGAGTGCTTGCCTGGCAAGCACAAGCCCCCGAGTTTGATCCCCAGAGCGCGCGCACACACACACACACACACACACACACACACACACAAAGGCAAAACTTCCTCAGTAAATGAAGAGATCTCTGTTTCTCTCTGTTTTGCATATCTGCATTTGTGAAAAATAAAATTTCTTGAGATCTCTGCTCTTCTGGCAGCTGCCTATGTGGCGGTGACCCATTCGGCTTTACGGTGGATCTTGTCAAAAGCTTAGGTTTTCTGTCACACTGTTTCAGATGACCAGGGTTGTAAAGCTGTGTGTACACAATTACCAAGCGGAGTGATAGAAATTTACCCCTTCGATTTTTTCCGTACGTCCTTATGAATACAATTTATTTGTTCTTAACTATTGTACCTGTGGGACTAAAACTGTCTATAGTACTCCTCAGTGTTTATGCTTGCGAAACTATGTTGTTATTGTCTATTTTATTTTGTAAATGGTCTTATGAAGTGTTCTGTCATATTTTGATGTTTTCAAACAAATCACGTTTTAGAATGAAAATAAATGTCTTGTAGAGTTTTTTTGAATTAGTTTTTCTAAAATTACATTTTAGGGGTTTTGATTTTGGAGGATTTTAGAATTTAAGGATTTTCTTATTTCAAGATTTCTACATACAAGACTGTGAAGTTCAGGATTGTGTCTTTGGGGATTATGGCCCAAGCCTGGGGAATGAGTCTTGTGTCCGGGAATTCAGATGTCCCGAGGTAGGAGCACAGCTGGCCTCTTAGAAGACCTGAAACCAGAGAAGATGAGAATGAGGAAAGGGGCTGCAGGAGAAGGGATGACAGTT
This sequence comes from Hystrix cristata, assembly GCA_004026905.1. Classification (NCBI taxonomy): domain Eukaryota; kingdom Metazoa; phylum Chordata; class Mammalia; order Rodentia; family Hystricidae; genus Hystrix; species Hystrix cristata. The sequence continues at coordinate 94,743 of PVJO010000646.1, forward strand.
TGGTGAGACTGTGTGAGCCGCGGATAAGTTTGAAGTTTACCACCAAGTGAGACGGAAGCTGCTGGAGTGGACAGTTAACAGACTAGCTGGACGAGCAATGCCACAGGCGTGGACAGTTAACAGACTTGTCCAACATCTAGGGGATGATGTGTTTTAAATTTTAATGCTGTTTATTACATCTACATTTCTAATAGATAAAAAGTAATTCTTTAAAAGTCTGGATAGCAGCCTATTACAAAATGAGGCCTGTCACTGTGACTCTGTGTGATATGGAAGTGAGTCTCCTGAGTCCTGACTCAGTTAAGCAAACGCCCCCCTTAGAATGTGCGGCCTGAACTGATAGTGCAGAGTGACACTTCAGTTACAGCCTTGCATAACTTTGGATCCAGAGCGCTCAGGTAAGTTGCACTGAATTCTTGATACTCAGAAACTTCAGATAGTAAGTGTTGATTGTATTAGAGTTATGATACTGTGCAATTTTGTTATACGGTTATACATAACTAACGTAGACACTTTCACAAATTTTTGTATCTTATTCAAATTGAATTTCTTCAGTTTAAAATGCTTAAGGTTGTTTCTGTTTCCTAAAAAAAAAAAAAAATGTAATTTACATTCTGTCTTCACTGCCCTTTATATGTTGCCTGGCTCTCTGAAATTTCTTTACCCACATTCCTTTGTTTGTCTGACTGGCTATTATTTGTATTCTAAAATGCCTGCTATAAATATTCTCCTTAATCTGACTTATTGCTCTGAATACATCTATCTGAGCACCTATTTCATTTTTATGACAGCATCTACTAATTGTATATATTTCTGCCACATATATAAGTATTTCTTGTTCCACAAAGAGGAACAATTATTATTCATTTTTTTTTCATACCAGCACCTTTCCAAAAACTAGAGAATGGAATATATTTGCACAGTTGGTGAACTGAGGGAAGGAAGGAAAAAAAGTGAGAATAGGAAAAGGATGAAATAAGAAAAGAAGGGAGAAAATAAGGCATGGCTTAACTCTAAAACCAACATTTTTTTTTTTTAGCTATAGTATTAGTAACTACAATATGATGAACTAAAATCTAAAGGATAATGAATTCTTTGGGAATTCATGATGGGGTAGAAACATTGCAGACTCAAGGTAGGAAAAATGGGGTCAGAGCTGGAGTAATATATATGGACTTTTGCTGAGGGAAATGCACAGATCTGTAGGTGATGGACATGGGGTACAATGGTAGGTGGTATATTATCTAATAAATATTTTTGATTATTTTTGCTAGTCCTTGCCCCCATTGGATGGAAAGCATAACGTGGACTAATTCCACAACAAATAAAAGTTTATTGTAGAAAAGAAACAAGCTGACTCCCCCCCATAGGCAGCCCCAACAGAAAGACACCAAAGTTGAGCACCCCGTAGACCGAGAAGCCGGCTTCTCCACAGACCATAGACAGCAAAGCACCCAACATTTTGGGGGGTCTCAAAGGAATGTCACTAATTATTCATATTATTTTTTCAAAATGAGTAGAGTGGAGTTTAGTTACTGTGCGGACAGGAACTTGCACACAGACTATAGTGTGTATAGAAATGTAATGTCTTCCCTCTGGGTTGAGAGTTTACTAGGAAAATGTGTTGTAATGAAGGTATAATGAAGTTCAGGGTCCGTTCTGTCTGATCCATTGCCACTTCTGCTCACACTGGTCTCACCCAGTCTGCCCGAGTCCCACCGTCTTATCTTACGGACCATGGCAGCTTGCTCACTCAGTTAACAGTCCCATTAATTCTCCATTACCTATTGCCAAAGGTTTCAGCAGTCGGCTTGCTTTCTCTCAGGCTGCTGCTAAGCTGATGTCCTGCCATTCTCCTCCTGTCTCATCGTGACAGAAAAAAGTGGTACCGTAAGCCAGTAGTTGACATCAGATGAATTTAGAAAAGTACTGTAGCAATTGTCTAATGCATAGCAAGCCAAGTCCAGCACGGAAGGGCAATTAATGTACAGGTAGATGGTAGGTGGTGCACACCGACATGGTGGATCTGCAAGCAGCAACCCTAAGGCACATGAGTAAGATCTGAACAGCGACCCCATTAGAGCCCTGGGGGTAGCAGGAAGTTTACCTGCAAGACTCACACAGCATGCCCAAGATAGGAGTTTGAATACCAAATTTAGAAAATCAAATAGGCCTTGTTTCAAGAAAGAAACAAGGGTTTTCTGAGTATGTAACTCATGCTCCTGAGTGCTGCCTTTCTAAGGTTATACTTATTTTGGGTAGTAGAAAGGTGGAAACCATTTGGTTTCCACTAGGTAGAGGAAAATACACGAAATCCACGAGTCAAAAAGGTCTTGGAAATTATACATGATTCGTTTATGTAATTAGGTGAATAATTCTACAGCTATGTTTGTGATTCCAATCAGCCATCTTTAAATAAATAATTATGACATGGTAAGCACTTTTAACTTTGTGTAAGCATGTTATAATGATGAGTTCTGAAACAGTTACTACCAGAGAGAATATATTTCATGAAATCTATAAAATACAAAAAAGTAAAATATTACATTTTTTACATCTGTACAATAAACACTATAATAGTCAAATTTCAACTAACTTTGATTACCTTTTTATAATACATGTTCAACAGAAAACTTTATATAAAATTTATACTAATCTGACTTGAATGTAGAACTTTTATGTCAAAAATTAAAAATTAAAATAGCTGGACAGAAAGCATTTTAAAAGATGGGTCATATTTTGAGATATTTGAATAGGCAGAACTCAAATACCGATTCTAAGATTATGTCTTTCTTTTTCTTTTCATTCAACATCTTTCTCTACTGTTTTATTAGTCTAAGTATAACCGAATGAATCACAGCAGTTAGTTTTGTAAAATGAACACAACTGCCATTTGATGAATGGATAAAGATGTGGTTTTTCTATACAATGGAGTACTATTTTGCCATAAAAAAGGATAAACGTGAAACATTTCTAGGTAAATGGATGTACCACGAGACCATACTCTTAAGTGAAATAAATCAAACACACATGAGTACATGTCACACTGTTTCTTTGGCATGCGAAACCGTAAGTGTAAATAAGGAAGAAAATGTGTAATAGATATTGTGAAAAAGAAAGAAAATATTCAAAAGAGGAGAACTAGGGAGGGGGAAAAGGAAAGGAAGGAAGAGAAAAGGAAAAGAAAGAGAGAAAAAAATTGGAAAAATGCAAATAAAGTTGTCATAATTAAGGAGGGGAAGAGGAGTTAGAGAGAGGGGTGGGGAAGGGGGAAAAATAAGAAATATCATGTACAGGTATAAATTAACTAGGATGAATGTGATTGTTATGTATATCTAAAATATACCAATAAATCTTCTTGGTTAAATAAAAAATGGTGACCTGAAGCACTTTGCAAAATACATCTAAAAACATGCAAGTTATTTTAGTATATCATTGATCAAACCTGGAAAATAATTGATCCCTCAAAAGTTTAATTAAAAATTCCATGCAAATATGCTATATATTGTTAAAGACAGAAATATGATAGTGTAGAAAAATTAAATTCTCGTTGAGATCTGAATTCTCAGAGGGATTGTCCTTCTTTACTGGAATGTGAGATCATTTCTCCTTACACTATATTGGTGAGGTCGATGATGTCTTTTGCACTTCTCATCTACTCTCAAATGAGGCAACTTTCTTCTAGGTTCATAATGGCTTTTAAGTTTTACAGACTTAGACTCCAAAGCCTGCCCATTAAAAGACTTTTACAAGTGACAAGTAGATATTAAAATACTTAATTACACTAAGACTGACTTGAGTCATTTCTTCAATCTAAAATCAACTACAGGGGCTGGGGATTTAGCTCCGTGATTAGAGTGCTTGCTGGCAAGCACAAGGGCCTGAGTTCGATCCCCAGCACCGGAAAAAAATAAACAAATAAATAAAATAAAATCAACTACAGAATGTGCCAAGTTAATTCTACAGCTTTATCTACAACAAGGCAACTATGAAAACAAAAGTAACCTCTTAGAATCGGAAACAGTAAGAATTCTCATGAAATTTTCTCTGTGATCTGAGTGCAGAGAGAGGAAACTGATTTTAGACAAGCTAGATCACAAAATCCTGACGTGCATTAAATCAACTTATAGTTTATGGTCAATATTGTGGTTATGAAGGTATTATTTATTACTGTTGGTATGGTTGAAATCAACCAACACTGAGAAAAACTGACTGGTTATTTATTTCCTCCAAGTATTTGATCTGCTTCCTGTTTCTAAAAAGAAGTATGAATCACTAAGGCATTTTGATGGGTGTCAAGTCTGTTTCAGTATTGGATTATGCTTCATTCAACGGCATTTGTCCCAAGTACCTTTCAACATAATAAATACTTGAAATCCTATTTTAAATTGAGGTTTTGGTTAGTATTCTCTTTTTTAGAATATTATATTCTTTATGAACTTATAGTCAATTTGATTCATGTTATAAACAATGAAATTGCTCTTCTTTTCATTCAAATTTAGGAGAAATCAGGCATCTCCCTTTTGAGATTTTTCTCCTCTTCTTAATTGTCTAAGGATGTCTGGGAGCATACTCAGTCCAAAGAAACTAGATTACACCCAAATTGTTATAATGTTTGGCCCACTACTGACTTCATTTTCATCACTGCCATACCGATAATTTTCTGAAAATCACCTTCCTAGATATTAGTACCTTGTTCTGTAGATCTCTTCTGGCTGTAGAGTTAGTCCATATTCTAGCTTCAGCAGCACAGCTCCTTGGTTCATATTTACATGTTCAACACAAACACTATAGCTGGATTGCAAGATTCCAAAGGCCTTTGGAGTCTCAGGCACATGAGTACTACCTTCAGGTACTTCGGTCATTTCCATCTTGGTCAGAACCGGCCTAATCTTGTGGAGCTTCTCATACTGTTGATATACTCAAGTAGGGTTGGGATGGTCTTCACTCCTTCCAAAAGGTCCTTGTTTCTTATGCAAATTTGTCTAGTTTCTCTACAGAGAAAAACTGCATGCCAATTCAAGAGGATTATATAGAACCACTTTCTGCAGTGTACAGAATTGCTCAGTGGAGATAACTCCAACAGCATTACAATTTCATAACTAGGGGCACCGTTTACCTATTTCTTTCTCCATAACTTTCTTTTTAAAAATTACCAGGACATATAGAAATCACTATTGTTCAGACCTGTTCTTACAACTCTTTGAGACGAGTTAGACAATATTGATACAATTTCATTTATAATATTAACCATAGCAGAAGGTTAGGGTGTCAAGTGTTCTCTAAAATACTTCTCAAACTAGAGAGTTGAAAATTTGAAAGATCCTTTAGAATGCTGGATCCGCTGAAGAATCCAGTCCCTATGTATACTCCATTCCAGCCTGGCCCTGTATCCAAGGTAAAAGATTTTAGGATAACTAGGTAGTAAGTAAGAAAGGGAGCATCTGAGGTCTATCTAGAGCCTCAGAACTCCTTAGATGTTTACTAAAAATTGGATAAAGTTTTTCTGAACTATATTTGACCATCAGAGGTATCTTCAAGACTATTCGGTTAATTTGGCCTCTGTAAAGTGAAGCAGGTCACATACATATTCATATATATATATATATATATTTTTTTTTTTTACAAAGGCTTTAGTAGGCAGCCACGAACACAGAGAGGATAAGAAACAAAAATATAGTTTAGACAAATATCATATATGCATAATATATGTGTCTATAAATGCAGACACACACACATATATATTTTAATAATTAGGTCATCCTTAATCAATGTGGACATGATTGGCCAGAGCACCCAGAAGTCCTGGCGCCCCCTGGTGGTCTCTGAATTATCACAGCTCTTGACACCTAAAAATCCAATGGATAGAAAGCTAAAACACTGTATGAGGAGAAACCATGAAACCATGTAGAAGAATTCTGCATAACTTAAGCCATGTCTTCTCATTAGTATTGATGATTTATGTCAAAATAAAGGTACATTTTTGGAAAGAAAGAACCTCCTCAGGCAAAATCGAATTTTAAAAATTCTTATTTTTAAAAATGATTTCAAACATCATATGTCACATTTCTCTGTACACATTTGATTCTCTTAATATTACTGGAATAGCGCTTATTAGACTTAACACTTGTAAATATTTTAAGTGATTAGAAAAGTTTAAGGAAACCTTAGTAATATTCAAGTGAACTCTTACAATTTAAATTTAAATTATATTTTGTTGTCTTACTAACTCAATAATTGCAGTTGAAGAGTTATTTAATTCTACTATTCTGAACTTTGCCCAATATCAAACCTTACAAAAGCCAGTGAAATTTCAAAAAGGCACAAAATCCAATCATAACTTTTGATCTGATTCCTGACCTCTGACTTTTTGTACTATCAAAAAATCTGAAGCTGAGGAGAATGAATGAATGATTATGCCTTTTATGAGTTTCACTTGTGTACAATTTTACATTTGACTGCAAATAAATATTTTATATGCAGTACATAAATCCTGCTAATGTAAATATGTAAATGGTTTTCCTGCACAGTGGAAAGATTGTTTACATTTTGACTGAAATCATAAGTAGAAAACTCAATTTTCTGTAATATCTATTAACTGAGACATAATGCTTCTTTTCTGTTTTTAATCAGTTTTTTCTACACAGTACCTTTCCTAATTCAATTCAAATTATCCCCTTTTCTGTGATGAACTTGCATTTTCACATTTACCAGCTTTGAATGCAGTTAGACAGCAAATGCCAAAGTAGGAGGTTCAGAAAAAGCCCTTGATTTTGTTATGCCTGTTGCTGTTGTTAACTGTTTAGTTTGACAGTCTTGGATTTGTAACATGCTTCAGTCTCCAGTTGTTCCTTCACCTCTAAAGGCTTAATAACAAGACATAGACACACACATACACAAATATCCACACACATATATGCATACACACAGGCTTTTATGTGAAAATCCATAGAACTTACTCCCCAAAGTTATTATAATTTACTCCTATGTAACTATTTCTCTTTAAAATCAAAAGATATTTCCCAGAAGTAAATACTGGGGTAAATTTATTTGGGATGTGTCTTGAATTTGAGCATTCATTTTTATATATGCATAGTTGTGTGTGATTGGAATAATTATAGAGATAAAATAACACCAAATGCATAAAATCGGGTATATCTTTCTTGCATCTTCAGACAGGCAGGCATTTTCCATCTTTCTACTACACCTTTGTGACAGATGTTTCAAAGGGGATATATAGAGAAATGTCAAAGTTTTAGCATCTTTTCAAATTTACTTAAAATTTGCTAATTGTAAGTAGAGTACTTTATCAACTACATGACACAAGGAAAACATAAAAGCCAAAAATGTAGTTTTTGGAATTTCTACTTTAGTTCATAAGTATTGATTTAGTCATCATTTGGTATTGCTCAGGACAATGAGTTCTCTTCTAATTCATTTTGCATATTTATATACTTTTTAAAGAAATAGTATGCATAAATGTAGATATCTAGGTAAAATGAACTAGTTTAAAAATGATGTGCAGAAATGCATTATTGTTATTTTAAAATTTGAGAGATGTGGTGATGCTTATTTTTTATTTCAATGACTGTGTAGACACAGGTTTATGTGTTTCACTGTTAGTAAATAGTAGTCTAATGCAAATTTAGATATTAAAACATGCTGTACAATAGTATACAGAAGGAAGAATCTCTTCATGATTGTCATTCATTTTTATTTAAATGCTGTGACTTCCCTATACATAACTACAAGATGAAAGAAGGCTGGTAAATCTAAAAATGAGTATCAGTTGTGCAGTTCTGCAGGGACAACTGCCAGTAGCCCAGCACATGTGCAGTTAACGTGAAGTGTCTTGTCTACAGAAATAAAAGTTTGTTTGCACATGCCCCCGTGTCTGACACAGATGGACCCAGAAAAGAGCCTCCCTCTACTACCCACACTCATCAGAGAAGAGAAGGGTTTAACAGCTTTGGTTTCCTGATTTTAATGGAAAAGTATTTGCATTCACATCACTGACTATTAGTCAATAGATGAAAGGAATGTTTTAAACTTTAAAGGCAAAAGTGGTGTCATTCTAGGAAGTGGGGACGAGATCCGAGGGGAAATGATGAAACCCTGGAGAATTTATTTTGACTTCTAGAAGTCATTTAATATTTGTGTTTGTGGTTTGGTGAGTTTTACAGCCTATATGGAGGGATTTATATTTTTAATTCTAATGTTTTTGCTTATGTATTACCCTTACAGCTATTTAGGTAAATAATGGTTCATTTTCTCTATAATAAGTGTGCTCTGCCTATATTGTTTTGTTCCTTTCCAAGATTAATCTATTGAGCAGTTTACACTTTGTATTCACTCTTTAAAGGGCAATTAGGATGTTGTTAGATGTAATTCCTAAAATATTTAATAGGCATAATGGCTACAAAACTACAGAATCAAAGATGTTAGAGGAGAAATTTCATTTCTGTCTTCTGTTTAATTGTGTTAAGCAAGTAGGTATTTACCATAAAATAAAATGAAAATGTCTGGGCATTGTCATCTCTGAGAGGTCTTTATTATACACACTAGAAAGAACTCAAATTACTTTATATTTCCAGACAGGTCAGATAAGAAGAGTCTGAAGTCTTAGACAAGACCAAACTTTGTGCCTACCAGAAAGAAAAGCAAATCATGAATGACAGATTTTTCTTTTAAAGGAAGCAGCATAGAATAAGAAGAAAAAGATGTGCATCTTAAACATGTGATCAAGTTACTCCGAGTGACCTTTGAAATTGATTATTTGGCAATTAACGTTTTAAAGTTCTTTTTCTTATTATGTTACCCACCTCTCAATTGCGAAGTGTCCAAAACTGCCTAATAAAAAACACGTTTCTCTACGCAGTTATTCTTTCTGTTCAAGTTGGATGAATTCAACTGGAAATGTTGATTCCATTTTTATTTTCAGTTTTCCTTTGAAAAAAATCATAGAATAATTATGGAATAATTACTGAAAATAGTAAATATTTTGAAAAAGGAAGGTCTAGCCTTATGAATTTAGTACTTTGTGGCTTTCTTCAAAATTGAGTAATTTATGCAGCGAAATGAGAGATAAATCAAAGTGGGGCAATCCAAGGAAAAACTCAGGAAAAGATAAACACACAAGAAAAACAATACGGAACCCTAAGAGGGTTTTCTCATGTCCCAGTTCAGTGAGCTAGCTACTCTGTAAGGACAGGGCGGGGTGCAGGGGAGCAGAAAACAAAAGACTTCCTTTCTGCCCAGCTTTTTTTCTGTTTCTTTTGCCAAAGAGTGTTGCAAACGCCTGAAAACCCTATTTAAACATAATACATCTGGCCACTCTTATCCGTCCAGGGACTGTACGGAGTGATGTCCAAAGATGAGTGCCCTTGGAATAAAAGGGAAGTAGAAACTTAAAAAAAAAAAAAAAAGGCCAAAAGACAAAGTTTAGCGACCCGCGGAGATTTGTAGCAACGAAAAAGTAAAACATTCTACTTAAAGGCACAGCTCATTTCGCCGCCCGGGCTCTGCGTTTGGAGGCTGAGGGACGGCTCGCTTCGTGCCAGGTTTCCAACAGACAGCGAGGAGCACCGCTGTGGTCGGGAGTGTAAGTTGGCGGCGTCACTCTCGGATTCATTCTGCTGCGCGCAAGCACAGCGCTCGCAGCCGCGCGCCCGCGCCGCCCTCCGCGGCCTCCCTCTCCGAGAGTCCGCGCGAGCCGGCGGCTTCGAACCTGGAGGGAATCCTGGACCCGCAACCTGACTCCGACCCGCGCCCATTGGCTCCCGCTCCGGGCCCCGCCCCCGAGGCTGAGGCGGCCGCTTCCCTGGGACCCGCCCCCTGGCCCTGGGAATCGCTGTCTGGCAGGCCGGCTGAGCCTGCCACTCAGCCGGAGTGGCGGGAGCTCTGCGCTCGGAGCCCCGCCCCTCCCCCTAATTGATATTATTGGAGTGTGGAGCAAGCGGCCGGTCTGCAGTCGGAGACTTGCAGGCAGCAAACACCGTGCGAACGAACAGGAGGGGGGAAAAAACATAAAAAAGCTAAACGAGGAGCAGCCGACCTGGGACCGAGAAGGGAAATCGATGCAAGGAGCGCAATCATAATAACAGAAACCCACTTCGGAGCGAATAGCATTGAAAAAGCTGCGACTCGAGATAACTGAAACCTAAAATAAAACCTGCTCATGCACCATGGTTTTTCAAACTCGGTACCCTTCATGGATTATTTTGTGCTACATCTGGCTGCTCCGCTTTGCACACACGGGAGAGGCGCAGGCTGCAAAGGAAGGTAAGGCGATGGGAAAGCAAAGTTTGTTCTGACTTATTTATTTAGCTGTCTACCTGCACGAGCCGGCTCGTCCGCCGCGCTGCCAGCCGCGCCTCAGGCGCCCGCCAACCCTCCCCCGCCGGCTCCCCGCCCCCTCCCCGCCCGGGCAGCCCGGGGGACCGGCAGCCCGCGCCTCCGCACCCTGCGCCCGGGCCGTGCGCCCCGCGGGAGCGAGCGCGTTCCAAGTGCCGCCCGTCCGGAGGGCCGGAGCGGCGCCGGGGTGGAGGTGGACGGAGGGGACAGGGCGGTCGCGGCTTTTCTGGGAGCCTTCCCCGTCTTTCTCCTCTCGGGTTCGCCTCCTTCGGGAGCCGCGGCCAGAGTTGGTCAGAGACTGGGGAGTGCAGCCCTCGCGTGCTCTCCGGCCCTGCGGCGAGCGGCGTGAGCCCGAGCCTTCCCGGAGGGGCCGAGACTTCTGTGAGCGTCGAGCCCTCGGGTCACTAATGAAGTGCTCGCTGCGTCGGAAGGGGCGGCGCGGGCCTGGCTGGCGCTCGGCCGCCGGCGCGGAACAATAACGCCGCCGAGGTGCTGCCGGCTCCGGGCGCGCGCCCCGCGCCCCGCGAGGTCCCCGTTCTGCGCGCTCTGCGCGCGGGACCCGGCAGCCGCGGGGACAGCGGCCGGCCCGCGGGCTCGGTCTGGCGAAGGAGGCAGAGGGTGGGCTCGGGCAATGCGATGTGTAATGAGGTGTCGCCTGGAGATGAGAAGTCACCGGTCACTTGGCTCGCAACCAGTAGTCCAGAAGTGCGAGTGGACAAACCTTTCTAAAGACCTGCGTACTCTGAGGGCTAGTTCTGGTTGTGTCAAGGAGGATTCATTTGGTCACCTACATATGTCCGTATATGGTTGTTATTATTTTTGCTTCGTCTCCTTTGAACCGTTGACAAAAGGTAAAATACCTTTCGGTGCCTGTAGTTGGAGCTGAGGAAAAATAAATCCTGTCAATGGAAGTGTCTCGCTTCTGAGCGGTGTCACAACCTCCCCCGCCCCCATCTTCCAGGCTTTATATCTACGTTGATTTTTCTCGTATTTTGAAAGCAAAATGTAAGCAATCCTGTTTACTGAAGCGTACAGGCGAAAATCTGTTAAGATTTAGGTCATGGTAGTAATGAAGGAGGGGCACGTATCGCTTTTGGCTTCATCTATTCCTGAAAACTTGGTGGTCTGGTGCACCCCACCACCCAATCCTATATTCTGCTCTTTCAAAGAGCCGGACCTCTGACTCCGGTTTGCACACCTGCAATCTGCGTTGACGCTGAACCCATTCAAGAAAGCCGTGCTTCTGAGCTGGCGGCTGCGCGTTTGCAAATGGACGAACCTCTGCTAGAAACTCATACCAATACACCCCAGAAAACCACATCCTGACCCTCCGGACGCTAGCGACCAGCAGCATGCACCTCTGGCCACCCCGCCCTGATTCCTCGGGAACAGCGGGACCCGAGGAAAAGTTTCAGGGCCGCGGCGAAGCGGGGTGCACGAGCACACGCAGACGCGGGCAGGAGTTTGAGCTATAAATAACTGCACACTAGGGGGAGAGGTTCCCGCAGCCAGAGCGCTCGCCCGCTTGGTCTGCTCCTGAGTGCGAGCTACGTGAGCGGATTCTGACTCTAGGAGCCTGAATTCTTTAAAGGCAAAAGTGAGCTGTTTAAAAGGCAGGTGTAAAGGCTGCTCGGCGGCCAGCGCGCCCGACTTCTAGGTGGCGACGTGCCGAGCGCGCGGGGCGGTCAGGAGCTGGCGCTGTGGACGCAGGCAGACCCGTCGCGGCATGCGGGGACCAGCGCTGAGAAGCGCCTCCCGCAGGGGCCCAGCGTCTAGGGTGGCGGGGGTGGCTGGAGGAACGTAAAGGAGGCCTTCCTCCGCTGTCCCCGCGGCTCCGGGAGGCCGGTTCCCGCTCCTGGAAGCGCGGGTGTACAGAAGTCGGAGTCTGCCGGCGGGCTCAGTGCAGCTGCTGCTTTTCCTCTGGGTCAACGCAGCCGTCGCGCCCTGCGGGAGACGCTTCCCGAAAGCCTCGCTCGCGCTCCCGGCGCGTCCTGCTGCGCGGGCGCCACGGGCCCCGGGAGGCCCCAGGTCCGGCGGAAGCGTAAGGGATGCTCCGCGCTCGGCGCGCCCGTCTGGCAGCCCCCGCCCCGCCCCGCCACGGCCCGGCCCCGCCCCGCCCCGGACGCCGGCCGCTGCCCACGCGCCCCGCGCTCACCCTGCCCGCCAGCGAGTCCAGGCCGGTGGTCCCGCGTTCGGGTCCGCCGCCCGGCTGCACCCGGCGGGTGTGCAGGGCGGCGACGCTGCGCGCGCCAGGCGAGAAGGGAAAGCGCGCACTTGTGTGGCTCCCCCGGAGCGCGAAGCTCGGGAAGAGACGCACTGATCACTTTCGAGCTGCTCTGATAAAACGCTCTCCAGGCCGCTTGCTGTGTTGTCTTAATTTGTTAGTGTCTTTCTTCTTGGCCACCACCGTTCTGTGTTGGTCCCTGGCTCTCACACCAGGCCGAGCTGAGGGGTGACAGAAGGGCAGTAAATGATAATCGTAGTGTGCGTTGCACTCTCAACTGAGACCCAAGAAGGTCACCTGGATTTGAGATCCAGTTGTCTGTTGTCAGTTATGAAAAGAAATAAGAGGCGACAGAAGAGTACTTGGAATTCAGTTTCCTTGTGCTTCCTGTCTTGTGGACAGCAGAAATAAACTTAAAAATTACCTTACATTTAAATTAACTGGTCCAAGGGTGTTCCAAATTAAAATACTAGTTGGGATGGTATAAGCGGTTTGTATTTTGTAATTGAAAAGGAGTCAAATGTTTGTGATTAACGTTTTTTTGTGACATAGTCTTGCTGATCTTTTAATTGTAAAATACTAAAACAAACAAAAACTGATGTCTCTATGTCCATCTATTTTCACTTACAGGGAATAACTTTGACTAATGTGAAGGAGTCCAACACAATCAGCTGTTCCTTTGTTTTCTTAGCATAACACATTTTCATTACCTCTCAAATACTAGACATATTTCCCCCACGGACCGAGCACCGTTCAGCATTTAAAAGCTCATATAAGCACATATTTTAAGTCAAAATTTTAACCCTTGACTGAGGTCGACGTTAAGCATACTTACATACCTAAAATATATCATGATTATTTCTGTACAAATTGGTGCATTTGTTAAGATGCCATGAGAGTTAGATAAATATTGTTAAAGTGCAACATTTTGCTTAACTCTGATACCAGTTTGATCGAAGGAATAAGGTCTTTAAGAGCGTAATTGCCCAAAAATGCAATAACATAAATTGGAAGTGATATGTATTAATGTATGACATACTAATGCATTCTCATAGTAAGAATCATATTTCTGATACTTTTCATAAATATATCTATTGCATGATGTTTTTTGATGGCATAAAGTGTAGTAGAACAGTTTTTAGAAGTCAGTTCAGTTTAAAATATACCAAATTTAAAATTAGCTAATGCAATAAAATGTTTAGAAATAAAAATTTGAAAGCTGATGCTTTAAGTAACTGAAAAATACATGTTGTAGATAATAGACAATTTGTTTTCCCACATAAATGTTGCTTGACATAGACCTTAACATTTCTGTATTCACTTTGACCTAAGAGAAAACAGTATGTATAGAAAGTGGTTTTTATTAATTCCCAATTCACCAGAGGCGATTGAAAATAGTGTTGGCAAGATATAACAAAATAGTCACTGGCTGAGGAATAATATGAGGATTACACCTTGTTATATTCATGCTGTTATAGTTGACAAAGTTTGGAGAGCTCAATAGTTTACAAAAGTATGATATATAATTACTGTACAATCAATATATCATCTATCGATTTTCACACTCACTTTCATGTTACTCTCCTAGTTTAAAATTGATTTTAATATTTTGATTAAAGTGTAGCAAGTATAATATTGACATTTTAACATCTCCTTCAGAAATTGGAATATATTTGAATAAGGTAGTTATTCATGGCACCATTCATTTGCAGAAGTACCTGTATGTCTTAAGTCATAAAGTGAGAATTGTGTACAAATCAGATTCATCTTTAAAATATGTACAGATGTGTTTAAATTTTTCATGTAACATTTGAAACTAAAACTTTCTTTTTCAGTACTACTGCTGGATTCTAAAGCACAACAAACAGAATTGGAATGGATTTCCTCTCCGCCCAATGGGGTATGTATTGCTGTTCATAAAATATCTCACCATTTGTTTTTCAAAGTAAGAAAAAAAAACCTCCCCTGCAAGGTACTTATTCTCATTTGTACATTAAACTTTTAGTTCCAGTTATATTGCTCAGTATTTTGTTGTGTTATGAGACATTTAGTTCTTTGAGTATAGAAGGGATAGTTAGAATTTGGAGAAATGAAAAAACATTCCTGTAACTGTAGTCTTTTCTGTTCTTATTGTGAGTGGAATCATACCTTAGGGTCCAGTCTGTAAATGCTAACTAATTACAGGGAACATTCCTTTCACAAACTCACTTATAACCTCTTTAGTTGCTCTGTAGTTCTGTAGTATAATCACCAGGTAGGTTGTGGGTAATTCTGTAAAACAGTATGTAATGTTTTCTTCTTTTAAAAATAGTTTTAGCATCATTTAGAATATACTCTATAAGTTAACTAAAAATGTACAATGTTCAACAATACGGCATAAAGTTTTCTGTAAAATACTATTTATACTCTCCAAATTTATATCATGTGTTACCTGCTGTTATTAATCAGAAGTGAAGGCAGAATATGCCCATAGTAGAGTAGAAACTTCTTATAATAAGTATGAGTGAAAGTTGTCCAATAAAAACCTAACAAACTGTAAGTGTATCCTAAAAACTGTTGACCATTATTTTTCATATATTCTGAAAGATATATATTGCTTAAATTTAGTTCAATACCCACGTCTTAGGTCTTATTTTTGATTGTAAAGTAGGGGAGACTTTTTATTCCTTCTTAAGGGAAAGGGCTCTGGGAAAGGAGAATATATCCCGTTTTTACTTATTTTCACATGAGGAAATCTGGAGTCAAAAGAACATGATATGTAAGTGAGTATATAAAATCTGTAACAGATTTTGCCAAGGAGAAAAATTAAACTCTGAAAGGGATTTTGGAGTACAAAAACAACATCATAAAATCAATGTATCATAAGCTGAAAGTTAGTTTAAGAATGCAAAATGGAAAAAATTGCAAAATGTGAACAATCTGCTTAAATATTCAGACTTTTCATTGAATTAATTTTTGAGAAATTTCTTCTTACTGTAGTTATCCATATTGTTCACAATAGATTGGAAAAAAGTGACAAATATTTAACACATTAAATGTAAAAATACACTGAGTTTGAGGTATGAATGTAATGCTTTCCTTTAAAGTGAAATGGTTTCCACGAGTTAAATAATATACATTCTAGAAAGACATTCATGATAAAACAACGAAGCGCCTTTCTTGCCAATGACAGATGTAACCAATTTTCTACCATTCATCAATTAAAAAAATAGAGATAGACAATAGTTTTTTTCTTTTACGAGAAGTAAACTGATATATGATTGTAGTATTTCATCCATGTAATCCACAGAATGAAAAATTATTACTGTCAATGTTGTCTTGGACTCAAATAGGCATTTTATCAGTCCACAGCATCTTGAACTAACAGTTAACCCTGTTAGGAATCAACAGATAATATTAGAAACTGATCAATAACATTTTCCATAAAAGGCACAGATTTGTTCATATGTGACTAAATAGCTAACAGGAAGAAATTGTTACTAACATGTAAGTTTTGAGAAAATATTTTTATCTGCATGCTATGAAAGTGCAGGGTCCGAATGATGTTACCTTTCCCGACTGTGTCTTTTTTGGAAGTGATTGTAGTCTAAGAAAGTGAGGTAGTAAAAGAAGAGTTGCCTTAAATATATTTATGGTGTCTCCATATTTGTAACCTCTACTGAAGTTTTCTTGAAAATTTCCCCTCAGGGACACAATTTTTAAATAAAAATTTAAAACTATTATGGCCTTCATAGGCCATAATAAAATTGATTCTTTATGAATGGCATAAAATAATTTTCAAGTTGTATAATGCAATTTTTGAGCTATATCCCTTCAAAATAATTAGCCTTTGTTTCTTCAAACCAAGGAATTGACAAAAAGATCAAAATTATCTTTGGAGCTTCTGCTGCTTGGGTCGATATCATTACTAGTTTTACTTCTTTTAATAATTTTAATCTATTGAAGAGACCAAATCCACCTGTCCAAATGGATGGATTTGGATATATTTGGCTGAATGGCATTTAAACAGACTATAGGCTACTGAAAGAAAAGGAAAAAAGGGGGGCAGTATATATGGGGTTATCTACTCAGAAACAAAATTTGTGCCAAGTAAACGCAGAAAATTAAAATTGGTTGTGCACTATATTGAAAGACCTTTGATATATTAAACCGGTATAATAAAATTGTAACAGATGTTATATAATCCTCACATGAGAATTTTCCAAACTGTAGCATTCTGCTGATTTGTTCTCTTCTCAGAATTAGTTTTAAATGTAGATATTAATACTATACAGATCTTTTAAATAAATTGATACTTTAATCAAATTTTACAAATAAAACTCAGTACCAAATGCTCACTGTTTTATTTTCCCATCTCTTTTTTTGGAAGCAATAGATTAAATGTTGCATGTTTTGTGACTTTGGATTTGAATAATTTTTTTGTATTGGCCATTTCTTATTGGAGCAATGAGTACAAGTAAATGACAATTTCACTCTTATGATATCATAAATGTGAAGTGGGAAATTTTGTAGGAATGGTAAGAAATAACATAAATTACTGTTATTTTAGGCTTTTAAGGCTATCAGGTAAATTTATTTACAAGCGAGTAAGTAATATTACACATGGTTCAATAATCTTTGAAATTATTTCTAAACTATATTTGAAAATATATTGTATAAGTTTGGCTATATTACATATTGTATCGAAGTATGAATGAACATTTTTGGACACCTGCTATTTCCCGTCAGGAAATTTATTACTGAATACAATCCAACTTGCTGATGTGGCATGTACGTTTGGTTGTCAGTGAGAACAAGTCATTTATAAAGAGGAATGCCATTTTTAAATCTACTTACTTATATTTATGTGGCACTATGTACAATATTCAACATAATAATGGAATAAATAAATAGCTCTGAAAAATGTTTCTCTCTTACATCTCATTTTGAAAGGATTATAAAACATTGCAGTAGTCTTGGCATTTTCTTCTACCTGTTTTTAGGTAATCTCTAAGTTTCAGTGTATCAGGGACACTTCAAAATCCCAACTGTGAAGTATCAGAAATTCTGCCGTGCATCCTTGTGTTTATGGTTTAAGTGATGATTTAAGTAATTGTCAGCCTTAGGCTATAAAAATTACAATTTCAATAGACAATATGAACATAAGCAAAGGTAAAAGGGAGTGCTGATCCACTAGGAAATAGATACTAAACGAAACGAAATATTCAAACGGTGCAAGTGACCTAAGTGACGTTCCACCGCCAACATGAAGCCGAACTGGGGTTTTTACTTTTTCATATAGCTTACAGTGTCTGCCAGGGTGGGAGTGAACCTAACTTTCAAACATCCATATTTATAATATAACGATTCTTTAGGTGCTTTGTAAAGCAAAATATTATATTCTGCTGAATAACTGATTGACTTTTTACGATTTCTACAGTGGGAAGAAATCAGTGGTCTGGATGAGAATTACACTCCGATACGGACCTACCAGGTATGCCAGGTCATGGAGCCCAGCCAGAACAACTGGCTGCGGACTAACTGGATTCCCAAAGGCAGCGCACAAAGGATTTTTGTCGAATTGAAGTTCACCCTGAGGGATTGTAATAGTCTTCCTGGAGTACTGGGAACTTGCAAGGAAACCTTTAATTTGTACTATTACGAAACAGACTACGACACTGGCAGGAATATAAGAGAAAATCTCTACGTAAAAATAGACACCATTGCTGCAGATGAAAGTTTTACCCAAGGTGATCTTGGTGAAAGAAAGATGAAGCTTAACACTGAGGTGAGAGAGATTGGACCTTTGTCCAAAAAGGGATTCTATCTTGCCTTTCAGGATGTAGGGGCTTGCATTGCTTTGGTTTCTGTCAAGGTATATTACAAGAAGTGCTGGTCCATTATTGAGAACTTAGCTGTCTTTCCAGATACAGTGACTGGTTCAGAATTTTCCTCTTTAGTTGAGGTTCGAGGGACATGTGTCAGCAGTGCCGAGGAAGAGGCGGAAAACTCCCCCAGGATGCACTGCAGTGCAGAAGGAGAGTGGTTAGTGCCCATTGGAAAATGTATCTGCAAAGCGGGCTTCCAACAAAAAGGAGATACTTGTGAACGTAAGTAATATGTGCTGCTATTAAAATTCTACTTTGTGTTTGTTCTATGTAAATGTCGGGCATTTTAAGTAATAATTATTTGAACAGGTTCATCTGCTTTGTGCAAGCTATCAAATTCGGTAGATCTTAAAGTCACACAACTTTATGATTGCCTACAGTGGTATGCAGTAAATATTGATGGTAATGATATTTGTTAATAAAATGTAGTTTGTCCTGTTTACCATGTCTGCTTGTGTGGAATGGAGTGGTTGCATTGGGGGCTCACTTGCAGGCTTTAAGAGTGGATTGGAGAACGGACAGGTCGACTTCAGCCTGGGACAATTGAAGTGATGTTAATTAGTATTTAATGAGATGTGATTCCTCCTCTTTTTAAGCCCATATTGTCAGGACGTTTCAGTAGCAGAAAACTGAAGGTTAAGGGCACTGGTCACAGGAGCTCTGCTGACAAGCAGGATGCAAACAAATACATTTACAAACTTTAACATCATCCTTGATAAAATAATGCAACTTTGATTAAAAATCATATAATTTTGCTTAATAAATTTCTATGTTATTTCTGCAAAAGATGTAAGTGTTTTCTGGACTAGCTAAAATTTGTGTTCTTCTGATAGGTTATCTCAGACCACATTCTTGTGGAAGTAGGCCAAAGTAAAGTTGTAATTATTGCCTTACCTCGGCAGTATAGAAGTAGCTATTTCCTAGTTGTTTTGAGACAGTAATAGAAAATTAATTAGTACATCTTTTTCTTTATTTTGAAAAACTAGATTTCCTCTGACATAGCATTATGTGGTCAAATAATTGGCCAATATTTTCTGTTTAAAACAATGTGGCATGGGTCTTCAAAACAGGTATTTTGTCATTTTTAGGTCCTGAAAATATAATGAAGTTATATTGCTTATATCACATTTAACTTACAACTTATAAAGCATAAACATCCCTCAAAGTGAATTTATAGAGTCACTCTACTGCTAAGACAACTGCATAATTCCTGTATGTATTTGCAATTCCTAGTTAGGTTACATGGTACGAGAGCTCACAGTAATGGCTGTGACTAAATTTTCCTGATAACGTACTATATGTAGACACTCTTCCCTGTGCTTTGCATATATTAGCGTATTTGATGAGGTATGTATCATTTCATGTCTATTAATTGATTCTTTGAAGAATACATAATTTGCTTGCAGTTACTTAAAAATTGGTCTTAGTTTAATTTCAAATTTAAGACATTCTGACTCTAAGACCTAGGCTTTTAGCAACAATATTACACTACTTAATATCACAAAGCATCAAATACTCTTTTTCACTGCCGAATTTAGATGTCTCACACATAGCATATTTACATATAAATCACATTTCTTCCCCATAAAATTCTCATTAGAGTAGAATATTTAAAGAAGTACTAACTTTAAAATATGTTTAGATCTATGATGTCCTATTCAGTTATATATGGCTCTTTAGATTTTGAAAACTGGCTACTCTAAATTGAGAAGTGCTGTAACTGTAAATTACACACTGAATTTTGAAGACATAGTACAAAAAAGAAATGTAACACATATAATTAGTAATTTTTAAACATTCACATGCACATTTTTAAACATTTCACAAGATGCAATCATATTTTAGATATATCTGTTACATGTATATAGCACTAAAATTAATTTCAACTGTTTCTTTTTATTCTTTTAATGTAGCTACTAGAAATTTAAAACTTACATTTGTGACTCACATTGTTTTCTATTGGACTTACTTCTTAGATGGAGTAACTGAGCAAACATGTTTTCCTATCCTGTTGGGCTATTTAAACACTTCACTCAGTGGTCCCTAAGCATGTGAAGTACTTATAGCCCAGCACTCAGTTATCATGTGCTCCATCGCTGGCTCTGTATGCAAACTCTGAGCAAAACAAATGGGGATGCTGTGGGATCAGGCCCCACTGGTGGGTGTAACAGCATTCTTTTATATACCCTAAAGGACTGAAACTTGTCTCCCACTGTCTTCTTTTCCATTCCTCATGCTAGTATAGTATTTTTAGTCAAGTAGAAAATTCTGCAGGTCCAGATATGGGGAAGTCAAAAGCTGATAAGATTTAACATTACTAGTAGGCAGATTGCTATTCCATTGGATTAATAGAGAAGTATTGCAAAAAAAAAAAAAAAGAGTATAGAAGTATTGCTAGGGAACTAATCAGGTTAATGAAGGATGTTCTTACTGACCAGACGTTATCAATAGTTACCTGAAAGAAGGCCATGAATTCAATAGTATCTATTATTTAACCATTTTAAACAGTCTTATACTTCAGTTGCAAAAGCAGCTAGTTTAGAGATACAGATCTCATTTGATATGAGAGTGGAATTTAAAAGGATTACACAGAAAAAGGGAAAACAAGAGATTAAAAAAAATTCATATAAAATCACACAATTAAATTTATCTGAGGAAAGACTAAGAAATAACATTAAAGGTTGTGGTCTTTTAAGCTTTCATGATTTTAATGAAAATTACAGTAGTTTTGTTCATTTTGTGTAATTTAACTCAAATGATTTCTACATTTATTTGCTAAGCAGAAGCACATAGAAAATGTCTGAGTTTCATATATTTAAGTACAGAATAAAGTAAGAAAACCAGTCTTTAACCATAGTAAACAGATATATTTACCATGAAGAAACATCTCCAATTTCTACTAAATGAGCAAAACAGTCTTGTTGAACATGGTACTTTAAAATTAATTCTTTTGGTTTTCAGAACTAAAATCACATTTGGATACCAAAATTATTGTCACCTGCAAACTATACTAATTGTCTAAAAATAAAGTAAAAATATTCTGCTGTCATCTACATTAATCCGGCCTTAGAGTAAAATTAGGTATTAATAGTAAGAGTTCATTTAAAAAATATGATTAAAAAAAACAAGAAGCCTCCTTATGGTTCCTTATATGTGTATTGTTATAAGTCAAGTAAATTCTTTAAGACGTAACTTTCTTAATTTTTAGCCTTGGTGTTCTTGACAAAGAAATTAAATACCTTATAGTTAACCGTGGAACTATATTCATTTGCAAAAACACTTCTCTCTCTGGCATTATTCCAGTGCATTGCTGTCAGAGTACTTGCCTCTGGATTCAGTCCAGGTCTGCCTTTATAATATTCCTCCTGTTTCCTTTCAGTGATTCTGTTAAAAGAGTTTGAAAACAAATCCAGTCCCATATTGAGGAAAACTAATGTTTTGAGAGAGGATGCTGGTGAATCCCTAGATGAATGAGGGTGATTAGCCACTTAAACTCAAGTTTATCTGGGCACTTGATACAGTGGCAGCCCATTGTGTTTGTTAGAGAATCATTTGAAATATGAATAATTACGGAAACTGATCACAGCTTTGATCCACCGATGGAAGAGCTCTTTCCCATAAACTTCAAAAAATTAATTGTTTGGAAGCCAAAATGTTTCTCAGGTTTATTAATATCTGGGGAGCTCCTCTCTAATTTTTAAATACAGTACTTTTATAAAAATGTGCTCTTATAATAATTTTAAAATATGTAACTCATTAATAGAATTTTATTATCAAAATTACTTTAAAAATTTTTTTCAGGTTGTAACTTTAGGTGTATTAGCTATATTTTCTTAGGTGAATAAGTAGCGTCATTATAAAAATCTATCGCATACATAATTATATTTACATGTACAACACATATCTTGAGAAGGCTAATAAAATTATATTCAAAAATAGATTTTTATTTTTTGTAGCTTTCAAATAATTTTATTTCATTTAGGAATTAGAATGCTGTGGTCCCAAGTGTGAATCTGGGTAGTATAACCTGGATTTTTTACAAGGACTTCACAGTGTACACTGAATAAAATCATGTTCATTTTCTCATGTATTCCTTATCACATCACTAAGAGATGGAAAGTATTATTTTTGTCTCTTTCTTTCTCTTTCAATATACGAAGAAACCAAGTTCAGAAATAGCAGTAAGTAATAAAATTAGATGACAATACAGAGTCTTGATTATCAATTTTTCTTCTGTGCCTAAGGTTCCACACTCCTCCTTCAAAATTCATTCTGGAGTTCTCCCAGTAGATATTAGTTAGTGAAGAAATAATGAAAGTATAATTTAAGTAGGGTGACCATATGTTCAGTTTGCCTGGGATAATTTTTTACTTATTACCGTTACCTCTTTTTGCTCTCAAAAAGATCTTTCTGATCTAATTGATAAAATATATGATCATCCTAATTGTAAAATGTTAAGGATACGGTGCATTTGATATACACATCTGTTAGAATATAGAAACATAATTTGCATGCTTTATTTATAATGCTGGAAATTTCCAAAAACAAAGATATATAAATTTCCTTTCTGATGATTTTATGTAAACGGGAATTCAAATAATCATTATAAGTAATGTTCATAATAGTTGCTTTTTCTCGTTTTCCATTTGTAAGTTAACAGATCTATCATTATTTTAATAATGTATAACTTATGGACATATAACATACACCTTGCAATTAAACACTCATTCAACTTACATAGCATTAACAACCATTAACGTGTTCATTAGATTTTTTAAGAAATCATTCTTTATTTCCACAGACAAGCAACATGTAAATCATACCATCAGTTATAATAACAAATTAGTCTCTGAAATACATAGCAATTGTAAAATTTATATAGGTATGTGTATATATCTATATCTATATATCTACATCTGTGTGTGTGTGTGTGTGTGTGTGTGTGTGTGTGTGTGTGTAAAACATACAGGAAAGTAAATAGCTCAAAAACTGGAGTCACGGAGTTTTAAAGCTCAAGCTCCATGACTTACTAACCTCATAAAGTAGGACAATTTCTCTCAATTTTAATTTCCTAAAGTATAAAATGGGGCTAATAAAAATAGCACCTCTTTCACAAAGTTCTTGTCAGAATTGAATGAAACAATGCATATAAAAGCTGAAAGAGTAGTATCTGGGACAGAGCAATAATCAATGAGTATGTGTTGTTTTCTTATTATTAATAATATAACAAGGAATCTTAAGTAAAGAAATTTTGTGGGTAATGCATGAATGAATATATATTTCATGCATCTCCAATAGTTAAATATCCTTTAAACCAGTAATGCTCCTGAGATAATTTATCTCAGCAGGCATTTAAATAAAATAAAATAACTTGTTATGTAACCTTTTTTTGCCTTTCCAGCAGTGTACATATCTTTAAATATTTGAAATAACACGAATGACCAAAATTAAAGCGCATCAACATGATTCAATTTAGGATTTTTTTTTTAATTTTAGTATGGTAATTGAAACTTGGTCCTTCTCACTGAGCTGCATCTATAACCCTTTGTTAGTTTTTATTTTGAGACATGGTTTTACTAAATTCCTAAATTGCCCAGGCTGACTGGGAAATTTGATCCTCCTACCTCAGCCTCCCGGAAGGCTGGGATTATAAATGTACACCACCATGCCCAGCTTGAAAATAGTTCTTAAAATATCAATCGTGCTATATAGGAACTTTGAATTATCTTAATAACAATTTTGAATGACAAAAATAAAATTCTACTCATATTGGTATTTAGAATTATGGAAAATATACACGGGAAAAATAAATGGAACCATAAATACGAAAATAAATATGTTAGAGAGGTAGAATTGTGGGTGATCTTTTGTTCTGAGTTTTTAAAATACCTAGAAAATTAACTTTTTTTTCCACAATAAAATTATTAGTTGTAAGTATCCTGATAGTTCTTACAAAGAAAATGTGAATTATGCCATCAAATTAGGGGTTTTCATATTATTTTAACTTCTGTATAAATCTAGGGTAAGGTAATAGAGCAGTAGTAAATGGCAAATATAGTTTAAATGATATAAAACGGGAGAAATTAAAGACCTTCTATGAACACACCTCATAGATTTGGATTTGTCTTTTTTAGTTGTTACTAGCCAGCAAATGTCGATTTGAGGACTTCGCATGTATTCATTAATTTAACTTTGTAGTGAGGCGTCACTAATTCATTTAGTGTAATCTAAAACACTATCATTACCCAGCTTTAAGGGGGAAAATATGCTAATTGAAGTATTAATAAGATTATATACATATTACAGGAACAGTTCTTAGGCAAGGAAGCCACCCGAAGCCCAGTGGATGGATTCGGTGCTCACTCTCATAGAGAATGCTAGACTGTTCTTTTATCACAGTGTTCCGGCTTCAGAATCCTGACCTGTACCTGCGTCTTCAGAATTCCCTGTATCTGTACCTCCCTACTTACTGCAAAGTCTTATGAAAATAAACTCTCAGAATATCTTGAATGCTGATACAAAACTGAACATGATGTTTTATTTATAATGGTTTCAACACATTAGTCTTTATCTTTCTTAACTTTGTAAATATTTTATAAGCTTTGCTGTTCTCTTTCCTGTTCCACTTCCCCAAATGGCCATCAGAATGAGCTTTGTCCAGCACAATACATGATAGATAGATGATAGATGGATAGATAGATAGATAGATAGATAGATTGATTGATAGAGTATCCCTTTATTATTCAGATGGCTTCAGATCACTAATTACCCACAAAATCCCTCCATTTTTAAAGCTGGCATTTAAGTTGTTTCATCTTGATTCTGATCATCTTTTCTAGCTTGCGGTCACATTTATTGTTGTCCTTAACCTCTTTGCTTGGTACGGGTCTCACTCGATCTAAAGCACCTCCATAGATATTAATTTCCCCTCTTTCTTCGGTGGCCTTTCCCAAATACTGAGGGTACCTACAGGTAGTACCCTTCTCAGGGTTCTTTGCATGCCTGCTTTCTTTCTCCCTCCAGACCTTTCCTTCTGGTCTCCCTGTAGGGTCAGTCAGCTTAGCTAGGCTAACAAGTTCTTCTTTTCCTTAAGATTTAAAATTAAGTGATGCTTATGCCCTGTTTTGTAAGCTCCTCTTCTAGGTACTTAAATTTTGCCCTTTATGTCTGGTTATATTCACTTATAATTTCCTTTCACAGTGTTCAATCTTCTTCACAACCAAACGTTTCAGTTTTCTACCTACCTACCTACCTACCATATAACCAAGGTTAGTTCCTCTTACCACTCTTGTCTCCCAACACATTTCTGTCAAATTTCTTAAATAATCATAGAGAACCCATGGCCCAGACAAATATTTTTTTCCATTCATATTGCTATTTAATTTCTAGTGCATGCAGTTAGTCTCTTTGAATAGTCTTAGCCTTTGTGAACATGAGAGCCCCCATTGCGTTTCATTTTCCTCAGAGCATACAGCAAGATGATTTGGTGAGGATTAGCAGATATGCAGAGGACTCTGCTGCAGATTTGAGGAATTTATTTCTATGAGAATAATACATGTTAATATGTATTTATTGTCACTTTTGCCTTGTGTGTCTTTTTGTAACTTTTCACTTTCTCCATCTCTTTGCCGTAGTGAAATGAGAAGCATTTCATCCTCTTCACTATTATGTATGTTTTGAGGAAAAGAAGTACAAGAGTCTGATAACATTTTCCAAACAAGGAAGACTTGAAGAATATTTCTATTTATCTTATACAGAAAAGTGGCTTTTATAAAATTATGTTACTTTGCTTCCAAATTATATATTTTAAATGTTAGTTTGAACTGCAAAGCAAAGAATCAAAAAATAAAAACAAAATCTGAAGGATATTCACTACGCTAATGTCTCCATACTATAAATGGAAAAAAATATATATATATATTCTGTATTATGCCAAAATGAATTTCTCTCGTTTGAATTATATTTGTATTGCCTTTGCAGTATTTTACATCCTATTTAAATTATTCACTTTCAGAAGCTCTTAATACTTGTTTGAAGACATTTTTGCATAGGTAATGTGCATAGATGTAGAAGAAATGTCATTCCTGTGACCTAAGCCCACAGTCACTTTTTGCATGAGATATGTTATTTTGTTGTGTATTTTCCAGAGATAAGTTCTCATAATTTGAAAAATATGTAGCAATATCATATGATACTTAGAATCATGTTTCAATTTCCCATTAAGGATTGTAGGCATTATTTAAAATTTTAGTGGTTTTTATTGGTACCCACAGTCCACTGAGCATAGTAATTATTCAGTAAAGAATAGAAAGAAGAACTGATAAAAGTGAGGAGAAAAATAAGGAAAGGAGGAAGAAATTATGAAATCAGTGTGTCTGACTTAGCTATCTGTGATTTGTATGTTTAGTATATGACTTCAAAATATTTCTAATTAACATTAGCAAGTATTAGGCTACTCTTTTTATGTGTAGTGGAGTTCAAAGTGGCATCGATTTCTGGCAGGCAATGTCATAAAATAAATCAGTGACTTTGCTTTTAATGTGATTTTTCTATACAACTTCTATTGTTTCTTATAAGATGATTATCACCAACCTATGAAATATTTCATCCACGATGCTTCTGTGCATGATGTAGTTATTCTGTACAAATAATTTTATTTTCCTGAAAGAAATTTGAAATATATTTCTGATTTTTTCTTATGTGCATAAAATATGATATATGAGACAGAGAAGAAAATTTCAGAAAACCATTTTACTTCAGTTTTTCTCACATTTAAATAACTTTATCCCATCACCTGCAAAACACTTCACACATTTAGATTTATGGGCTGGATGCACGTCTTAGTTAATGTGTGAAATGCAGGCGGTCACATGCACGTATAATCTCAGCTTTTACTTTTAATCTGGTAGCAAAAACAATTTAACTTTGAGATTAGGTCAAATTAATCATTATAGGCTTTATTGTTTTCAACCTATGCTATAAAATGTTAAAAGTTATCAAATTTAGACATATACATATTATAGTATTAATCTCCAGTGACAGCATTTCCCAGCGACAAAATTTAGCTAGTTCACTTAAATTATTTACTGTTGAATATAACTCTGGCCTCCAGTATATTAGAAAATTACTCACCTTTGAAAGGACATGTACTGTGTTTTATATCTTGCTGTGTGTCACCCAATTAACATCTGGTTTAGCACCTCACCTATTAATCCTGCTCTGAAACTATCAACTTTGAATTAAAACCTTTTAGAGTATACCCAGATATAAAAGAGAACTCCATAATGCTTTCATTAAGAAAGTGTAAAGTTGACCAGCTGTAGTTTTTAACTATATTATCTTACATTTGTCATTATTAAAGCTGACATCAAAACAATCTATTTTATTGATGTAAACCCCTCTACTTTTTAACTCTTTAAATTTTTTCTTTTCCAATTTTTTTTTAAATTTCTATTTTTGCTAGTATATTTTGGGAGTACATAGTGATTATATTGATTGTGGGCAGTTGGTACAACATCTTAATTCTTTTCATCATTGTCGACCAGGTAGGAGAGAAATTATGGTGGGGATGGATAAGTGTGCAAGGTAAAATGTATCTAAGCATTATGATTATATTAGGACATGCTAAGTTTATTCTGAGAAAAATCAATGAAAAGTTATGTGCACTGTAAGACTATTTTCTAGTTATTTCTGTATTCTATGTTTACTGTTTAATAATTATCTAAACTACTTTCCATGTAGGCAATCATACATAATGATATCAATTAAATACATGAATTTAAGAATGTTAAACAAATGAACCTGGGGGATGTTTAAAGATGTTTCTTTATATCTTATGTTCTACTTTTAATGAAGTGAAATCACTCATGCTGTAGTATTTCTAATTTAGTTGACATTTTCCTACAAGGTATTTTTATCATTGAAGAGTAATAAGGCAGGACATACCCTTTACCTACTCAAGTGTAGCATATCCTTTACTGTGTAACTGTTTTATTGACGTCCTTCTGCTTCTTAATCCTCAATAGGGTTATATTGTGAGGCAATTACAATAAAAATTTCTTGGAGTTTGAGTATACTTTGAGGATTATCAAGGATCATTTAGAAGGACATTTTTGGTCTTTTTTGTTTTAATAAATGGGTCAACTAAAGTTCTCATATAGGTCTAATAGTTAATGATTGTTGTAAAAGTAAAAATCGTAACTTTTCCATTTTTTTTCCTTCAATATCTCATGCACACAGTATTTTAAAACGTACATACACATAAGCACACATATATAAATATATGTGTATATACATAAATACATACACACACACAAATATATGGCCCACATCTACCACACTACAGAGAAAAAAAGTGAAACAAGAAAACAACATTTAATTTTTTCCTTGACCCATTTTTAGCTTTCTAAATTGCTATGTACTAACCCCTTAATTTGTAAATACTGAATAGTTTTAAGATTTTCTTCTCTGTGGAAATCACAGTTAACAATTCCAAAGAGGCTAAAAAAAAATCCCCACTGTAGGCTATTCTTGAATTATTACATATTTAAAAACAAAATAAAATGAGATACCATAGTGATGTCTATAAATATTGCTTCGCAAAGCTGAAAATTTATAAATGAATCTTTAAATTTTTTTCAAATATATGTTTAGAGTTTCCTCTGCTGTAATACCTCGAGATTATTTGTTTTGAAAGACAAGAGAAAGTAAATTTTACTGGTTTATGTGCCAAAATATCTAATATTTTAAATCCTAAGAAGGTTAATTTTACCAATAAACACATTTTGAATATTTTTACCACTGTATGTAAATATCTTTTAAAATGAGAACGTTGGGCACCTCAGCCTTTTCAGAAACTTAGGAATCAGAGTGGAACCTCTGCCGTTTAGTCATGACATTTCTGACTAGATTCCCTTTGCAAAACCCTCAGACATCAGAAGGAGAATCAAGCTTCTCCAAATCTATTTCTCAAAACTGACTGTTAAAATTAGCACATGTGAAGCCTGTACATTCAGCCTGTGAGCTGGAGACGGGAAAACATGTACCTTGAGATTTATGTTATTATTCTAGTTTGCAAAAGAAGGAAACCTGACAGGAACACTTTAACTTTGTTGTAGCCCATTCTTCTTACTGCATTTAATGTTTATTCTGTACAAACTGTATGTACAAGGGAACTGTTTGTCAGTGATGAGCTGAGTCGTTTAATTCTTTCCCTCTTTTCAAAATTTTTCCAATAAGACTGCATTGCCACTTCAAATTCAAATAGCTCTCTCACTGATTTTCAAGATGATGTACCCCTCATCATAGTGTATGTATCTATGCTTCTCCTTGATACAGTGTACATTACCCTTCATGAAGTTAAAGTGGATGTTTGTTCCCATCCCTCTCCCTCTGATTTCTTCTTCTTTTGTCCCCTAATGTTTTCATATAGGATTTTTGACTTTGGCAATAGCTTTTCATTTACCTGCACTATTTCTTTGACTCTCATCTTTTAAGTGGATTGAAAGTAAACTTTCGTTTTTCATTATGTGTGTAATTATTGCAATATACGTTTATAGCTGGTAACATTTTACCCTTTTGCTTTCCTTACATGCCAGGTTTTACATATTCCAATTCATTGTTATATGTATTAATAGTCAAATAATCGAACTTTCTTAATAACTGGGTGAGTAAAATGGTAAATTTCAAAATGAAAATCAGAAATAATACGGCACAGCAAAGTTTTATCATTTAAATTCTGACCTATTTTATAGAGCTAAGAAACTGAACCACACTTTGGTCAGTGCTGAGAGTTTATACTCCCTTTTGAAATATGAGTGAATTATGGCTGTGTAATATTAAAATTGCAACTCTTAGTGTTCTAAAATAAGTGAGTGCCTAACCAGTTAAAGCTCTTAATTCCTACTTTCATAACAAGTTGCAACTATTATGTTATTGTATTTTTCTATGTGTGCATGCAGATGTGCATGTGACTCAGGTGTGTGTGTGATGTGTGTGTGATGCAGGGGATTGAACTCAGGCCCTCACAAGTGCCAGATCACTGCTTCACTGCCGAGCTACATCCTTAGCCCCTTTTGGTATACTTAAATTGGAGAAAGAAAAATAGAGACTAAGAACAAATGACAATATACTAATAATTTAAATAGCTTTCTTTATGCTGTCAAGAAGGCAGATTAAGTGTGAATATGTTTGAAGGATAAGACTAGAATACTGACACAACTTTTTCTGATCTGTAGTTTTTAAAGATTTTCTGTCATTGTATACTCCGTTGCAGAGACAACAAACTACATGTTATGTCTGTAATAGAGCATAAATATTCAGGAGGCTATAAATACACCTCGTTTAAGCTTATATGATACAAGCTCAGACTTGGTTGGCTTGTTGAAAAATAAAACACTGATGTATACCAGAATTCACATTAAGAAAACATCTTTTATTGCAGCCATTTTATTTTCTTCTCTTCATCCTATTTTGCCTCCTCTTCTTCAACATTTCTTAATATATCAGATGGAAAAAAAAAGAAAAAGAAAGCAAGATTTTGCATATGGGTAATCTTCACTGAACATAATGTATATTTTATTCATATAAACCTAAAGGGCATAGTTCTTTATTATTCATTAATTTCAATATAAAACTGACTGTCACTTGCCAGGCGGAGTAGAATCGGATAGAATGTTGACACTGATTGATGGACATATTCGTGAGAACGTGCGTTGGCTGACTGACTGCTTAGGTTAGTTGAACACATATCATCCTGGACCTAAATTGGGGGTTGAGAAATCTTCTTGGTATTTTTCTTTATTTAAAAAATACATATTATCTCTTTTGATTCTTAAGATTATTTTAGTTTTTAGCACTGTAGTTTTCAAATAAGAAAAGACTGATTTTGTTTGCAGGTATGTGGTGCTGGGGCTCCAGCTTAGCCCTTGTGCATGCTAACAAGCCACTACTGGTGAGCTACACTCCTAGTACTGATTTGATTTTTTTTCTTTTTTAAATGTACTTTCCAGGTGTCTGAGGCTGACATCCTAGAGAAAGAATTTTGATTTTGCTCACTCTGTTTTATAGAGACAGATTTCCAAATAAAAATTGATAATTCCTTTGCAGATACATGCCTTAAATTGTTGGAATTTTTCTTGAGGAAATATTAATTGAGAGAATAAAAATTAAGTTGTTGATGTATAGTCTATATAATATTAAAAATAAAGGAGCTATGCTTTGGCATTTCTCCTTAAATAACTGTCAATATGGAATTTTTAAAAAAGGGCTTCGTTATCCCAGTAAATGTAATTATTTTAGTTGTGATTGTTAGTTATAGTCGTTGTATTTGGAGCAAAGTATTTGGCTGCAGAAATTTTAGTTGATAGTTGTTTTTAAGCAAAATTTGTTATTTTTCTCCACCTGAATGAAACATTCAGAATTACAGAATTTTTTTTTTTTTTTTTCTTTGTGGTGCCGGGGATCGAACTCAGGCCCTTGTGCTTGCAAGGCAAGCACTCTAATCACTGAGCTAAATCCCCAGCCCCAGAATTTTTAAATGAATACTTAATACTTTTCATTTCAGAGTAAGGGCAAATGATAATATTGTATTTTGTCTGCATTCTGTTTTTAATTTTTCTCTGAGGATTGGTATATTTATATATGCTTATATTTGTTGAATAACTACAAATATGTTAGATTATATTTTGTGTGGAATAAATAAGATTGACAATTTTGTTATAGACTATTTCAAACTTCTGATTTTAAAAATCCATGCATAATTTAAAATAGTCATTTTCCATAAAATGTGTTCCATGTAAATCTGTTTGTAAGAACTCTTCATCATTTTACCATATGCATTTTAACACTGGAATTTGGGGTTATATAATTTCTTTCAAATTATTCAAATATTACTAACAAATCTCCAACATATTAATATAGCTCATGGCCAGGTAGCATGTAATTTATTACATTGCCATAGCACCTTTGCTGAGTATTAACATATTTTTATGTGTTTAGTCAGAGTGCTATATATCACAGGATCAGCAACAAAGAGAAAGAAAAAAAATAAGAGTTCTGAAAATTACAAAGAACTTTTTCATGTATATATATTTTAAAATTGGGTCATCAATAACTGTCTGTATAGAAAGAATGAGAATTCCTACCTACTCAATAATTATGTGTAATAGTTGTTTGCATATTAGTCATCAAAAGGGCACGAGATTTTTATTTTCCACTTAGACTCATACTGTGAGATTATCTAAGGGATAATTTCCAAAATCAGTGACATATCACTTTCATTAAGATGACATTGAGAAACTGAGATACACAGTTCAGCATTTTCTGGGTTGATGTGATATTTGCCTGTCTGACTGCATTCTTTCCGGTAGACAGTGGACACACAGTTATAAAAAAAGACATCTGTGCCAAGGTTTAGCTAGCCAAAAAGGGCAAGATCTTGTGTCTAAAAGGTAGAGAATCCAATCGATGGAAATGTCTGGCTCTGTTAGCACCAATAAAGCTGAAGGCCTCTGGGAAGCTCAGAGAGGGTCTTTTGTTGCAGTGTAGAAGGAGACCCAAAGTATGACACTTGGAGGGGAGCAGGGTCAGCCAGGAAGATCATCCATCTTCTTCAGTGGCAGCTTTCTGTCAGATTCTAACTGTTCAGGGGTAGAACTAAGCTGCTGTTGACACCAACCAAATCTCAGCCAAGTGTAAATGAAGCTAATATTCACTGACCTTATGCATAGCAAATGAAGCCCTGTGTGTCATTTGAGAAATAACGTTATCTGACACTTCAGAAAAGTGAGTGATGGACAGAGAGGGGTTATGAATCGTGCTAGTCACATAAGTGAAGATACATCTTTTAGCCATCCTGTATTTTTTAGTTGATTTTCACTGTAGACACATGTATCATTTTGACACAAATTTAACTTTGTAATGTTTTCGTATATATACATCATTACATTTTACATGCAGATCTTGACCACACTATAGAATAAGATCTCATTTGCCCTGCTTCAGTTTCTAAATGCTGTTCCTGATCAGAGAGAGACGACTCCATAGCTGCTGATGAAAGCTATAAATTTTAAAGATAATTCTGTTACTAGTTTACATTCAAAACAAAATGCAGCAGAATATATTTCTTTATCATTATTAAAAAATGGTTTAGTCTTTTTAGAAAGTCAGGAAGGTTGTATTTTATCATATTTAAAAGCATCGTCTAAAATCTTTTACTTCTAGGCAGTAATGTCTGTTATAATCTAATAGTTTTTCTTAGTCTTTAAGTCATGACATTCGTATTTTTTCTTACTGCTTATATTTAATGGTATATTGCACATTTTTTATTTTGAAGGAATTTTCATTAGTACTTTAAAACAAAATTCTCACAAAAATGAAAGTTAAAATGATAAAATTCTCGCAAATTGAGAGTTAAATGTTAAAATGTGTCCATAAATATCTATTACATAAACAATATAAAGTAGCTGCTATATCCTTGAGAGAAAACATCATCACTGACAAAAATGGAAAAATAATTGGATAAATATAAAACAATGACTTCAAAGAATGGAAGGAATTTAAAAAATTAGAAGAAAACTAAGTCAAGGCATAGTGTTAAGTTTTCAAAGGGTCTCACGGAGCATGATTATCTGCCATGGTGGATTTTGTGAGAATCGCCAGGACAGATCTGCATCTAATTGACATCAATCACATTTGAACTGATAATAAACAGTTGTAAAATTTTTGGAATCTGAGTATTGATTTTTGTTCACCTCATCAGTCTTGTTTATTTGTACTTATTAAAGGAGTGAACATGTTTTTTGTTCTACTGAACTTGAAAAGACAGCATCTGATTGGTAAGATATTTTCTTCTTAGTTTTCCTTGACAAGTAACTGAAATCAGATGAGATTGAGCACAAAGTTTGCTGCTGGCAACATTCCTGAACCTAATCATACAAAGACTCTAAACATATGTTTAGTCAATTCTTTTTTTTTCTTCCATATTTGCCTGCCTATAAGCACCCTTCTAAGTAAAATGATGGTTAAAGATCAAAGAGAAATTATCTGTGTTCATAGTAACTTCTCTGTTCTGACATAACTGTGTTTCATCAGCTGCTTTTCCTCTGCAGAATGTAACAAATTACTTACATATATGTATATATGGCAAATATTATAGTTGTAGCTTTGTTTTTGAATTATCTGCACTATTTGTATATACAGATATTAAGTTCAGTCAGTGAAACAATTATCTTTGTAGCAACACCCTGACAGCGAATAACTTAATAAGTATTATTGTTAGTGGTGGTGAGGGTGGTGGACTAAATTGAGCTGATTGTTAGATCTTTTGAATTACAATAGTCTATACAAAGAGTATTACAGATAAATCCCATGGGCATAAATAGGTACAAACATATCTATTCGAAAATGGTAGGTGCCTCCTATTCACGAGATAAGTTTGGGAGAATGACCTCCACAGTGCAGTCTGATCCTTCTCATAAAGTTTTGTGAAAAAGCTGCCTGAAGGACAGATTGTGTGTGTGTGTGTGTGTGTGTGTGTGTGTGTGTGTGTATTTTTACATTACTTTGTCATGGGTCTTCTGGATTTCTTCAGAAATCTCATTGAAAGAATTAATAGACTAAAAAAAGAGAAGAATTGGTTAAAAGGCTGTGGATTTTGCTTCATGGGATACTAGTTAATGGATTTAGCCAGGTGTTGGACTCTGAATTGAAAGACCAATTGTACTTTATGATCTGCATAAGTCATATTCAATTAGTAACACTGAGGTTTAAAAACTAAAATGCATTTCATGCTGCTGTGAAGTTTCAGCCCCTTTGCCCTCAGAGTTTGCAGAGTCCCATCCAGTTCAGTCCTGCTAACCCACTATAGAATTTTTTAATGAGAAAGGTTTCCAGTTATTTTCTATAATTATTCCTTACTGAATCATTGGAATTAGTAGTGTCATCTCACATTTATTCTCAGATGCATTGTTTGTATGGAAACTTCCACCATTAGGAAATACTACATACTCTTCATGTACTGTTGTAGCAATCATTGAGCTACATTACTCAAGATTACTTAGATACTATATCCGCACACAGCAGTGATTTATATTTCAGAGTTTTGGGCACCAACAGTCCCTAAAATAACTGGGATTCTTGGATTCTAGTCAGAAAGCTGCAGTTGCGTAGGGCCATAGTTTGAGAAAAGATGCCAATAGAGTGTTGTTCAAGAGAGGAGAACTAGGAAGGGGGAGGGGGAAAAGAAAAAAGGGAAAAAAGAAGGAGGAAAGGGGAAAAATGGGAAAATATAAGTAAACCTGCTGTAAATAGGGAAGGGAGGAACAGAAGGGAGGGTTGGGGGAAAAGAGAGGAAACCAAGATACATCATGTACAGGTATAAAATAACCACGATGAATGTGACCATTATGTATACAATGTACCAATACACTTTCTTGGTAAAAAAAATAAAAATAAAAATAAATTTGTAAAAGATGCTTCTGCAAGTCACCCAAATTCAGTATGAAGTGCGATTGTCTAGAACAGTTCTTAAAATGAGTTTCAAAGATCTTTAAATTTATGGGGCTGGAGATATAGCTCAAGTGGTAGAGCGCTTGCCTAGCAAGCACAAGGCCCCGAGTTCAATTCCCAGCACCAAAAAAATAAAAAAGTTTAGTCAGAGTATAGAATCAAAGCCTCCTCTTCATAGTGATTGCATTTATTGCCATGTATTATTACTCTTAAGTGAAATTAGTATTTGGTCCTAACCAGTATTTAGTTCACGATGTTTTATGATATAAGTGATAGGTATAATTCATTTAGCAAATAAATTGATGTAAATGTTAAACAATTTCCAAAAAGAATGTTTCCGTTTTTAAATAAATAATTTAAAATAAAACTAATTTAAGTAAATTAATCCTTTATTTTACTCTTTGTGGTTTTTATTTTTAAGCTTTCATCTGGGAAATATATCAAAATAGATCTCACATTTATTGTTTTTACAATCACAGTACTTATTGTATAATATATATAATTTCAGTCATTTTATTTTTAAATATGAAAGAAATTATTTTGCATTTAACCCATTAGGGAAAAAAGCTATCTGTTCCTTGGCAGGGATTTTCTAAGCTTTGTTAATATGTACTGTTAGGTTGTATCTTCAAGGAATAATTAATAGGAAAAAATAAAAGGGCATATTCAGTTTTAAATGTCTTCTGTTTTTTTCCGATTTAAAAAGTAAAGAAAAAGCATGAAACAGATGTTTTGTAGTATAATCAAGTAGAGAATCAAGTGAATAGCGACATCTCTGAGAGCCACAGAAGTTGCAGCTTTCCCTTTGTGTCAATCTGGAAAGGAAAATAAACCAGTAGTTCAATATCTGCTCTGACACCTCCCTGCTTTTCTTACCAGGCAGCCAGGAAAAAGCACATAGGACGGCTGAGAGGGTAACCATCGCTTTGAAGGCAGGGTTGATTTTACTCCTGCTCTTTGCTGTGCCGTAGGGGGTCAAAGATTCTTGGAGAGGCTTAACCTATGTTTGCCGTGAGGAAATATGACTATTTTCTGTTTCTATACGTGCAGATTTCTAAGTAACGTGTAGATTGGCATTTACTCTGTAGTGCTTTGTCAGCATAGCTGTGACTTTCTTTGACAGTTGTAAAAGAATCAGAGGCGGAAAGAACTGAGCATAAAAATTCCCTTCCATAGACCAGTGCACTATTGTATAAAATTTTTAAATATTGGTTTACCGTATAAAATTAAGTATATTTAAATTTTAGATTATGCCATTTTATATTTAATATCAAGTCTAACACTGTCTGATGTGCTCTAAAGTATTAACGTTAGGAGGAAGCGAAAAGCAACTGTAGATCAGATTTGAGATTTTTAGTTTTGGGTTTCCTATCTCTGAAACCACGAAGAATTTAAGTTTTATTCTATTTTTAAGTGACTGCAAGGTAAATTAAGAAGTAGTAGGTTAGAAAAGCAAATCATTTTTTTTCTGCTGCCCTTATCTTTTTGCTAGTACCTCTCCATTTCTCTCCTTTGTACCTCCTCCTTACAGTCTGTATTTGTGTTCATAAATATAAATAGGTAGTTCGTAAACATTTCAATGATGTAGAAAATGTTTCAGTGTTTCTTAGGTTGCCAAGCTCTGCGGGGAATCCTTTCTTCTCCATCATTTCCTTTGTGGCTGGGGACACTGTTTTAGGTTTCCACCCTGTTTGGGCTGTGTCCCCTTAGTCCACCACTGCTCTATCCCACGGAGGCACAATGCTGATATGAGAAATCAACATGCTACAGTATGTTTCTTTAGTAAAATTATGTGTTTCACTATTTGGATTTAGGAAATTTCCAGTTTCCTTTTCTGCTACTGTCACTTGCCTGTTCTGTTTGTTTTGCACATGTTGATATCTTATTAAAAGTTTTTCAAGTGAAGATGACACTGAAGTTTCCATTTAAACTTTCAGAGTTATAATAACCCTTCGTCCTCTCTAGGTAGAGGCGCATGTTTCTGAATCTGTTTGAACCTCTGGAGAGGTAGAATCTGGTGGAAAATTCTGGAGGGAATGTTCTCATTAGGGGATCCTCAAAGGGGCTGCAAGTAAGCTTAGGCTAGATTTAAATATCTCTAACAGTTCAAATTATGACTAGAATTTAATGCATTTTAATGACAAAAAATGAACAAACCAAAGGTAATATGACATATAAGAATTAAGGATCCTTTAATACTGCATGGAGAGTAGAAGATCAAAAACACAAAAATACTGGCCTTAACAAAAATCAGTATTAAAAATACTGTTGGGGAAAAAGGTTTGGAGTATAAAGCCAGTTCAGTTCACTTCATCAAATATTTCTCCAGTGCTTTTTGTTTGCAGATCATTATGATAGTTTTTTTTGGAGAGAGATAAACTTGTATGAGTTTATAGCTTTCAAAACACTTAAAATTAAAAATGTTAACAACATAGCAATGGAGCATTTTAAGCTCATTTAAGAGACTGCCTTGTACCATAGAAACGCTTTTTCTCTTTAAAATGTCAAATAAAAAATAGAATGAATAATGTCACAAATATCTTAATGTCTTGAGAATCTACAGTTGTTAAAATTTTGTTCCTTACCCTGGGTGTGTATGAATAAATTTTCCCCCTACTTTGGCCAAACCATTTGACAAAGTTACAGATACTCTGACAATTAACTTGTAAAGATTTTAGCCTGTTTCATGACATAAGGGCATTCTCCAATATAAACAAAATATTATAATTCAAGCCCTTCTGAATACATAATCCATTTGTCAATTTCCCAGTTGTTCAAACTGTCCTTTATGGCTGATTTTTTTTATCAATCCATGATCTAGTTAAGAATTACATACTTGTTTTGTTGCCATCTTTCTATTTTTCCCTGTTAGTCTAGAATGCTCCCCACTTCAAAAAATTTAGACCAGTTATTACTCAGAATATGCCACATTCTATATATGCCTGGCCAGCTCTCTCTACTACCTTATTATTAAATTCAAGTTAAATTTTTTGGCCAAGGTCAGTATTGTTGAGGTAGTTCACTGTACTGAAGCACAACGTGCCACTCTTGTCTCAATATTTGCAAAGCTAAGTTAGATGACTTAGTTAAGGTTGTAGACACCAGATCCCTGTATTATAAATTTACTGCTTAGAGACACTTGGATTTTCCAATTTCCTGGCAATCTTTCATTCAGTGTTTTATCTTTCATTGATGATGTCAACTGCAATCATTTACTACATGATGATTGAAAAATGATGATTTTCTATTTTCACATTCTTTCTCTATATATGTTTGTTTTCTTCGCTAAGAAAGTATTTTTTCTCTAATCTCAGTTTTTTGTTGTTATTATTGTTGCTATTGAATTGTGTCGTGGACTCACAGATTCTAATAAAAATCAACTTAGAAACTCACTAGTTTATTTTCCACTCATAGAATAATGTAATTTAATATTAGCTATATTTTTTACATAAATTCAAAATTTGAGGGCTGAAGTTCTAGTTCATTTATTCCAGCTTTTGTTTTATTATCACATCTTTTCAGCTTTAGTTTTGTGCATCCTTTATAATAAGTGAAGAAGTATTTCAGGAAATTTTGAAACATTTTCAGATATAGCATTACCCCATTAAAGTGAGTAAATAATGCTTAAGAATAGTATTTCTTTTAGCCTAGAGATACAGCTACCAGTCCCATACTACCACCAAGTGAGCTTTGTGAATGGGCCAGTTACTTACACTCTCGAAACCTTCATCTCCTGTTTTCAGAGTACAAAATATTAACAACAGCCTTTTCCAGAAGTTATGTGCACACTAAATGATGTAATAAGCATATAGTACTAGCACACGGAAAGTGGACAGTAGATATGCATAAAAATTAAATGATGCTTGTAAAGCATTTAACACACTGTTGAGCACATAGTAAGCAATCAATAAATGTTAGCTACAATTGTTATTATTGTAAGAATTGCTTTCTGTTTTTGCATTTTAATAAGTGTGGCTGGAAGCGATCCAGAAATTATATTGATTCTGCCTCTATAAAATCCTTCAATCTATCGCATCAGTTTCTCCCCATCTTATGGCCGCTATGTTAAGCCTTTGTCCTATCTAAAATAATATTAATAGCTTCTTAATTTATTTGTTTCCATTTGATCTTCTTCCCCACCAATATTTTTTCTACTCACGTGTAAATCTTTATTTTAATTACAATTTCAATGATCACTTTCCTTGCAATATATCAATTCCTTAGTTTCCAAGATATCCCTTAACATCTAATTGAAAATTCTTTAAAATTTACCTCTACTTATCTTTTGGCCTGCCATCCAATACCACTGAATAATTTGAGATACCTTAAATCCTTTATTTCCCCTTGTGATTTTATACATTGTAATTTTCTTCCTGGATTGTCATCTTTTTCTGGAAGATTTTCCTAAGCTCCTTGCCCTACCCTCTCCACTCCTTTTCCAACACACCAACAATCGTGCTAGTCAGACAGGTTTCCAGTATGCATCAACTTTACTGTAACATTCTCCTTGAGATTATAGGTTACTAAGGAATAATGAATAATGATATTTCTTTCTATCCTTCACATTTAGCACCCTTCCTGGCTTAGCAACTAGAAGAGGAACGATTACACATATAAATGAAGTTATTTAGTTAACTTCTATAAGGCAGGAAACAGAGATTATATTTTCTTATCCACAGCGCAGTTAAGTGCCAACAAGTAATTTTTATAATGATAATTCTGATGATAATAGGGATTGTCTTCAAGACAAGGAAATGTCTTTTGGCTTTCGAAAAGGAAATCGCAGTTTAAATATCCAAGAATGGGGGACTAAAGGAGTATCTACATGGCGAGATGTTTCAGACTCTCAGATCATGACATTAAATTTCTTATTTACATGGAAAACTGTTCACAATATTAGACTAAGTAGAAAAGAAATCCATAAAGGTTTGTGATACCTTTTTAAAGGAAAAAAACAAAAACAAAGTGTGACATCATTTGTGTAAATTGTCTATTTAGCTACTGGCCTTGGATGACTATGTTCTCTGTGTTTTCAGCATAGATCATGTATTGCTATATATGTGTGTATATATATATGTATATGCATACACTGTGCATCTATCTAGTATATGTAATTTTAGAATACAAAAAGGATCATAGGAGTTGAGCATGACTCAACCTTCCCTTATTTTTCAGTCTGGTTAACATATGAGATACAAGTACTTTTTTTTTTAGTTGTGTTAAAAAATATGGGATGCCAGTGTGATTAACAAATATGGTGTTGTTTATTTATGGGAATACTTTTGTATAATTTCAGAAATACAATCTGAACAAATTTGTAGATTCACTACTATAAATGATAAGGGAAATGGGGTTTGTAATGTTTAGATGTATGAAACATTTAATTTTTTATGTTTACTTTCTGATTGATGAATGACATAGAAGTGGATTATTTAAACGTATTTTACATTTCTGTACATTTACCTATATGTACATATACATGCACATATATTTTACTCTTTTATAGTAGTAATCTTGAGCTGTAGCTGTTTCTAATAACCAATTATACCTTTACAATCAATTGCATTGTTTTGTGGAAATAATGAAAATCATCTGTAGAATAAATTACAAATTGATACCATGAATCTTGATAGCCTTTATGCTTTAATTTCTCAATGCTAAATGTGTCTCCTGTTAAGGAAGTTTTAATGTAAATATATATAATTGCCAAAAGGAAATCAAGTTCATTATGTAACTTAACCAAAAGGAAATGACTACATTTTTACAATCTTCTTGAATGCATATTGTACATTGCTGTTCATTAATAATGCCGAGGACCTTTTATTGTACTTATTAGTCTATTGTTATCGTGTTTTGTAGAATATCTGTTCCAAATATTGTGTTCAGTTTGGGGAGGGTGCTGGGGATCGAACTCAGGGCCTTGCACTTGCTAGGCAGGCGATCTACCATTAAGCTAAATCCCCAACCCCTGTGTTCAGTTTTTTAAATTGCCTGTTTAAATTTTTTTTTTCCAATACTAGGGATTGAACCCAGGTCCTTTGTATTGACCTACATCTCCATCCTCCTTTCATTCTTTTTTTTTTTTTTTTTTTTTTTTTTTTTTTTTTTTTTTTTTTTTTTTTTTTTTTTTTTTTTTGTGGTGCCGGGGATCGAACTCAGGCCCTTGTGCTTGCAAGGCAAGCACTCTAATCACTGAGCGAAATCCCCAGCCCCTCCTTTTATTCTTTATTTTGAGAAAAAGTCTCATAAAGTTGCTCAGTTGCTCAGGCTGGACTCAAACTTGCGATCCTCCTGCCTCAGCCTCCCTGGCATCAAAGGACTGCACACCAATCCTGACTTACTTGCTTATTTTTGAGTTGTAGAAGATCTTTCTATACTCTAGATATAAGACCTGGCTCAGTTGTATGTATTGTTTTCTTCTCCCATTGGTTTCAACAGCCACTGTGAAGATATAATACACCAATGTGAAGATTCTAAGCTTTATAATTCATAATGTAATTTGTGATAGATTTTCTATTGATTTTCTAATGTTCATTATTAGTTGTTAGAATTACTAAATACGTGTGCTAAAATCACAGTGCCAAAAAAGCAGCTTATTTGCCTTAGAATAATTCAAAGGTCCTAGGTTTTAAGAACACATTTTAAAATAAAAATGATATTTAAAAATCTTCAGTTTATTTCAGGGAATATATTAAAACACATTATGACCTACTAAAGGAATATTGTGTTAGGAATTTAGTTCATGTGCCCTTCACCATCTCTCTTCTAGATTCACTAAATGTAGTATGTGTTACTTACATACCTATCAGCTTACAAAAACAGTTTTTAGTGCTTACTTTCTTTCGAGTTAAAATTTATCACATTATGATTTTCTCCATCTAGATTTGTGTTGTCAAGGACTGTGTAAGGGGCACTGAAAGTAGAAATTTTTCAATAGCAGATATGATCCTTTAAAATGAATATACCTACCATAATGCTAAATTTTTTTTGGAAAAATCTAGTAGATACTGTTGCTAAAGAGGACTTCATTATTGTTAAAGAAGATCCTTTCTGAAAATGTTGAGAAAGCATTGCTTAATAGCAGCTGAAACAAATAAAAAGCAATGGCAATGAAGCAGTCACCTTCCATGGAAGCTTTTAATAGTTTCTGTGAAAAATTAAGGCCCACCTGCCATGTTGAATTTTGTAAGTATGAGTGATGCGGAGTACTTGCCAATATGTTCATGAATAAGTGAAGAAAAAAAAAGGAGCTTTTATATAGCAGCACAAACTTTCCAATGGAGTTGAAAGACAAGACTCTTCTTTGCTGGGTGAAAGTTATCTGCTATATAGAAAAAGCTACTGAATGCAACATTTGTCCTCAAATTCCTTTTAATCTGCTGTGAGGTTCTGCCTATTGCCTCACTTGGAATAATGTGGCAGTTTTGTAAGGATAAAGAGAATTTCATCCTTTTTTTGTTCCTTTAGCTTCATGGTGCAGCATTTCCTTGAATTTCACAGGACCTACCTGTTTTTAGCAGCTCTAATTTCAGACTATCGCTTTCCTGGACTAAAGTGTAAGAACTGATATTTTAGTCTACTTGATGAAGAATATTCAAAACATGAAATCCTAGTAAGAACACCTCTCACTAAAGAATTTTTCTTTCTCCAGATGTCTTGAAAAAAGTTCTGTTACTCTTTCAACTTTTTAATGCCTCTTGTTCTTTACAAAAATGGATTTAAAAGTCTTCTATACGTGGAGGATGGCTTGTGTGATAGCATTTTTCCTTTGCATTGTTAGTGGTGATTGTTCACAATACATACTTTAAGCAGTTTTGAGTTAAACGATATTTTTCAGTTTTAGGCAGATTGTTGCTGTGAAATATATTGATTCTAATTGTAAAGGCATTGGTAATAGGACTGATCGATAAAATTTCAAAACATCTCCAAATTTCAGAATTTGTTTTCTGTCTAGATTATTTATTACAGTTATATGCTAAATAGCACTATGCTAAGAGACTAATCATTGTCATTTCAAGATCTCTTAGAAAAGCCCCTTCTCTTTCTTGTTATCTCAGAGTACTAATTAAGGTGACACTCTTTTGTTATTATTAATAGCTACTCCTTCATTCTC
Organism: Hystrix cristata; assembly: GCA_004026905.1. Classification (NCBI taxonomy): domain Eukaryota; kingdom Metazoa; phylum Chordata; class Mammalia; order Rodentia; family Hystricidae; genus Hystrix; species Hystrix cristata. The sequence goes on from PVJO010000646.1 coordinate 138,808, forward strand.
TGAAGGTCCTGGTTTGGGTCATAAATTAAATAATTGCCTTCTACATAAACTTCTTAGCTTCTTCTTTTTCTACATTCTATATTTCGAAAATAATTACTTTTCTAACTATCTTTTTTGCATATTTCAGCTTTTTAAATACAAGTTACTATTACATCTTATCTAAATTAAATCAATATATGTGCAACTCATAAAGTGCCCACTAACAAAAAAGTAATTATAATACCTTACAGTTATCAAATTAGAACTCAATATTCATATTTTATGATAGCAAATTGACTAGTAACAACAGTTTAGGGTCAGATTTGGAATATGTTCAAACATTTGTCTCTATTTGTATATGGAATGGCTAATTAACGTATACATTTATGAAATTATTAGAAAATTGCACCTGACAGTAATCAATTACCAAAGTGTTCAATGCACACCAAATAAGACTTTGGCAGAGATCTTGAGGCAGAATACAAGATCCTGTATTTTAGATTCTGAAACAACATGTTTAACTAGTTGCCAAACTGGGATTCAGAAATGGGCGGCTGACTTCTGAGCCGAGTTTATTACCTAGCGACACTTCAGAATTGTGTGTTGCTTAATCTCTGTGGCCTCCACTTTCATTGTGCCTAATGAGGGAAACATGCTTGTTTTATTTGTCTAGTATGATGCTACGAGGACCCTATTTACTGCTGTAAGTCAAACTGTGTTCTAAGTCCCAGTATTTTTAAATTGAATTTGCTGGTGTGTGCAAGATAACTGGGAATTTAAAGAGCAGTTTGCAGACCAAATGTTGTGATTCTGCCTCTGATAGACCTCCTGAGTGGCCAGCTCTCTAAACTAACTGATGTGTGCTGTCTCCCTGCTGTCATCTCTTTGCATATCATCCTGTATTACTGCAATAGCTTCCTTTCTGTTTGCATTTTCTGCCTCCTGCTAATCCACTGTAGCGAGAGGAATCTTTCCAAATGCATTTCTTATCTTAACACTATCTTTTAAAAGCCTTCCATGGCTTTCTGTTCCTCTCAGAATAAAATAAACGTTTCTTAACTGCTTTCCCTGCCTCTTTTGTCAGCCTCATCTCCTGTTTGTTTTGAACTTGCATTCTCTGCTTCAGCCACGTTGGCATCACCCACTCTGCGCCATGATCATTGCCTTGGGTATACTTACGATATTTTCTCTCTCTCTCTCTTTACATATTTACCTGTTAGTCTGAGTCCCCTTATTGTCTCCAGCGAGCGTCTCTTACATATTCTATAGTTTCATTTACGCCAGGGGAAATGCCACCTATGCATGTCCCTACAGTGATCCCGTTTCCTAGCGCAGGATGCTTTATTAGAGTTTCTTCTTTAATTATTGGCATTCTGCAGATTGAGGTCTGTATAAAGAGAGGAACTGTGGCTTTTTTCCCACTCATCCTTAACATACTGTGTGCAAAAGAAGTATTAAAATATTTGTTGAATGAACAAGGGAATGACCAAAACAAAGAAGGACTGGAGAATAATAATCCAGGTGGGCTGTGGTGACCACTAGAGACTGACTGACTGTAATGTGAATACCTAAGCAACAGTGAATCCAAATTGATTAACTGGATATGAGAGGTGGAAGAAAGTAAAGCAGCAACTGAGATTTCTGCTGTTGAAGGGATAAAAACTTTGGGGTTTCTTTCTTTTGAAATTTGAAACGGTATAGTGATATGAGAGAAGGGATGGTGGCAATAAAAAAGAGTCTGTCAATTTAAATCAATTTAGCTCAGTGGTTAGAGTGCTTGCCTCACAAGCGCAAGGCCTTGAGTTCAATCCCCTGCACCAAAAAACAAAAAAATGAAAAAAAAAAGCATAGTCACCTTTTTAAATTTTCAAAGTTTTTTTTTTTACAGAATGATTTCAAGTAAAGTTAATTTCTGAGCACATCATCCAGTATCATAAAGGAAACTCTGAAGAAACACCTTTTGAAGAACAAGACTGGTCTAACGAAATTATATATTCTTTGTGTTAAATATTTTAAAAATCCATCTGTAACCCTTGTTTATTTTACTTACTTTGGACTGGAATAATTAAAGAGGATGTATCTTGCATTTAGAAGCTAAGACTACTCCCCATTGGAAGTAAAGTGGGGTATCTCGTCAGTAGTAGTTTCAGATTCGTGCAGGATAATTCTTTGTAATGGAAGACATGTAGGATCCCTTCCTACCAGCTTTCAGTCATAGCCTTTGCCTCAGTTCCGATCATTAAAAAATCTTCGGACATTGCCTGATATTTCGTGTTGGTGGGTAAATTACCCCCGTTAAGGATTATTGCAATGGACTTTTAAAAATTAAATATCTAGTTCCATAGAGAGGAAAGCATTGCATTATATTAGAGCCTTGTAATTCCTATGTGGATTATCTCTATATTTTTTATTTTCTCGTGGTAGTTACTAGTGAAATATAAGGCGTCATTATGATTACCTGCAACATTGCCAGGAATGTGGCTGTGGTAAGGATGCTGGGCTGCTTGTCTCAGGAAGCAGAGACATCTAAGGAATGGAGTAGGTGATGAGAATTGAAGAGAGAAAAGCTAATTTGTGTTTTGAGAGTCTGCTTCAAAGGTGGAAGGGGAGAGCCAATGAGTCAGTCTTAGTCTTTGACTTGGACCTCAGGATCAAAGATTTTTTTTTTTTTTTTTTTTTTTTTTTTTTTAGGATTGAAGATTTAAAGAGTGCTTACATTTCCACAGATGTAGGACTTTTGTTACAGGGTGTGCATTTTGTCTATTTTATTTTTGCTCAAATCCATTGGTGTGGAAATACCCTGCATGTCTGTTTTTATAATGGAAGGATGAGATTTTACAAGAAAGAAAATTAGTTTTGTGTATTCCTGTGAGTAAATACCAATATTGGGTTAATATATGAAAATGAAACAAAAAGGAGAATTTGTCCCCTGATCATTGGTGGTGATGGCATGGCATATTTTCTTCAGTGTATCTTCTTTCTTACAGCCTTGTTTATTTTCAAGCTTATTATTAATGATGAAGTGACTCACCCTACCTATTTCTATCTTCCTTATCCTGTGTATATATAATATAAATTTTTCATGATGAAATTTCTGTAAACCCTCAAGCTAAAAGAAATAATGGAAAAAAGCTAAAGTCTTGTAGGTTTCTTTTTTTTACTTTTGTGTTTATAAAAGAAAAAAATGGGTACATCCATTTTCCTTTGTTGTGCCTAGAAATAAATTGTTAGATTCTACAAATATGGATGAAAATGGAATGATATTTCATATCCATTATTATTAAAGTTAAGAAAGAAAAAGCATGAAGTAATTTGAAATGTAACATTATAGAAATCTGTTTTTTTATTCTTTTACTTCTGTTGAATTTTTAAAATCTGTAATTGCTGCATAAAGGATACTGAAGCTTTTATTGAGTTTTTAAAATGTCTGTGATTCTATCTATGAGTCTTTGTTATGGCGTTACATGGCAAGTTACACATATTGAAAGATGTGCTTGGCATATTTCCTTCCATTGTAAGGAGTACAATTATACGTCTACCAATGTAACATACTCAACAAAGTAAATTTAAGTAGACCAAACAGTAGATGGGAAAACAGGTTAATTTTCAAATGATTTTCAATTGATGTTCTTTTACTGCGTCCAAATAGATTACTTCCTTCATTGTAGATTTAAAAGGATTTTGTAAGTTGACACTTTTAGACAATTAGCAAAACAGTTTATATAATGGAGCAAATAAATGTTTGCAAAATGTTGGCAAAAATATTAGAGAACACTCCAGAAATTTTTGTGTGTTTTAGAAAAAGAATATTCATTTTAAAATATGGTGGGGATTTTTTACTGTGTTATAATAACAATACTAATGATAATATTAACTGACATGTATAAAGTGCTTACTGTGTGCCAGAAACACGAGCTCTTTAATTCAGTCCTCATAGCGATCTTACAACACATGAGGAAAACCCAGCGCTTTCCTCTTCATGTTCTAGTGATGGGCGAGTGTTTGTCTCCCAGGCCTGCAGCCTGTCAGACTGTTTCCTGTTATACAGCTGTTTTATTAATCATCATCGTGTTTTCAGCACTGAGCAGCTCCTTTTACTTTGCCAATAAAATTATAATCTATACACATATATACAAAATACCAAGATGCTGGGCAGTGTTAAAGATTTGCTAGTAAGATGTGATACATGGAAGACGTCAAAGGATTAAACTCTGATGAAATATAAATATAAGTCAAATAAAGTATTCGACACTTTACATTTAATTGGAAAAATATGATTACAGTCTTGCAAGTTCGTAATAATGTTCTAATGTACTAAACATGATAGGCCACTTGACAGGTAGATAGGCAGGCTCATCTGTATTCTCATCTCTAGCGCTAAACAGGAAGAATGGGCCGAGTGGCCTAAACCAGAGGTCAGATATGACTTTCTGAGGCGAAGCTGTTTCAACTTTCAATAAATGTACTTATAATGGCTTTAGGAAGTTCAGCACCTAGCTTCCTCTTTAATGTAACTGTCTCTCGATTTTAGAATAAATTTTTAAAGCTCTTGTTAAATGTTGTACCTTTTGTGTTAGTGTTACTTTGGTGGCCTTCACTGGCTAAGAATTTAAAATTCTACTTTCTTATTAATTCTTTGGACATTTGAGACAGTTTTCTTTATTCCTGTGGCATTTTTCTGCTAAGTTAACAGGAATACTTACAAAACACTGAAGTAAACTATGAAAGGGTTTATTTTTTCATGTATTAATGGTGTGTAAGTTGAGCGTTGGAGTAATTTTTTGGTTTTTGCAGAACACAAAACAACAGCTTGTGATTCTTTCTAGGAGAGCACGTGCGTGCACACACAAACACACACACACACAGACACAGAGAGACAGAGAGAGCAAAAGAAAGGAAGGTAGCGGATGTAGAACCAGCTTTTGTCATTTTCCCAAAATAACATTGCCGATACTGGTAAATCCTAAAATCTAAAAGTACCATTAATATTTGTACTGTCATCTAAAAACTCTAATTAAATTATCTCACATAATACTAGGTGATAGGCCTATGTGGTAAACAGCTGATGTATTAGTGAAATTATCAGATCCAGAGAATGAGTAATTCAAGTTAATGGCATGATTGAGAATTTGAAAAAAAAAAATAACAAAAGAATTTGTTTTATACTATTTCTATAATTTATGTAACACTTTTAAAGTGTATTTAATATGAGTTAAATATACTTTATCACATGCAAACCTTGCTGTCCTACCAATCTTTTTTGTTTTGTTTTGAGACAGGGTCTCAGTGTATAGTTCAGGCTTGCATTAAACTCACTCTGTAGCCCAGGCTGGCCTCAACCTCACAGTGGCCCTCCTGCCTCAGCCTCCTCAGTGATGGGATTACAGGCATGTGCCCCAATGCCCAGACCTGCCAAAGTACTGATAAAATAAATTTATCTGTTGGACTCATTATTTCTAAAAAACTTTCATACTTGGCACACATCCATTCCATTTGACCAATTTTTCGAATAACTAGTTTGAATGGAAAATCAGGAGTCAAAGAAAATTATGGAGAAGTATTTCTCTTAGATTTTTTTGTTAATTTTGTTATTTTTTCCTTTTGATATCAAAACAACAAAGTGAAAATTTAATATGAAATGTAGGGAAAATGTGAATTATCTGGTTTATTTTCAAACATGTAAGTTTTGACAGGTCAATATACATATATATCTTTTATTGTATAATTTTGTGTCACAAATAAATATTTATATGGACTATATATAACCTAATCTGAACAGTTATTTTGATATTTTAAGAAATATATCCCCTAAATCATAAGTTTCTTTATTATAATTAAGAAGAGAGCAGTGCATTTTAAGAATTCTCTGTTTCCTTTGCAATATAACTTTATTTCAAAGGGTAGTGAAAGAAGTACTTTAATAAAAAAAAATTTGATGTAGATGTTAAGGCAAGGAGAATGTATGAAGTTATTCTATTATTACATTTTCTATGTGTGAAGTAGGCTGTTTAACGGACCATGTCAAATACTACTGTTTAATAGGCTATTAGAACTAGAAGCATAGTTCTTTGCTGTTAGGTGCTCAATATATTTTTTAATGGAACACAAAACTATCTATCTAAAAATCAGGCAAACTGAATGACAATCCAAGTTATAAGTTAAATGAAAAAAATTATAAAGCAAAGATAATGAAGATAGCAAGAACTGTCATCTAGTCTTGATAAAAAAATTTTTCTCCTCTGAATTCTAATTGTGTGAAATATTTTGTAGTACTCAACACAGTTGGTATGGTAAGAGAAAGATTTTGGTCTGGGAAAAATCAAAGAACTTCAAAACCTTTATTGACATATTCTAGACATACTCATTTAATATCAGTAGCTTGAAAGCATTTACTTTCCAGCCTTTTACTTAGAGGGCTACTGAATTAAACTACAAAATAATCATGTTGAAAACTGGAAAAAGGAAATACTTATATTCTTACAAGATTGGGACTCTCCCCTTTTAATTATTGGCTTTGAGTAAGGATGACCCTTTATCTTGTCATACCATATATATTATGTTTATTATGGTGACATTAAAGCACAGTGGGAAACTTCAAGCGTTAGCTATCTTGTTTTCCTACTGGTCCTCTTACACTCACAAAATGTCTGTTTCCGAATTCTTACACAATATTTGATTATCCCTAAATCACATAGGACTAAATCAGTCACCCCTGATCTTTATACATTCTGTTTATTTAGACAAACATTCTAGCCCTTGTTTCGTTATCTACCTTTTGCTGAACATTTACCCAGAAGGGTAATTTAATTTAAACGTTGAAAAAATCTATTCTAAAACTATTGCGGACCCATTCCACCTGGTACCCATCTGTGGCAGTATGTCTTCACGATCTGCCATCTGCTTTCTTCTCTATTTTCTTAACCTCTTCATTTGGGTGAAATTTTTGAACTATATTTTCCCTTATTTTCTGTGTCCTAGTTAGTACAAATTGACATTTCCAGACCTTTAGTCAGCTTCTGAAGTGATTTGGAACTAAATAATTAGGATGATTTAATGTACTCTTAGCTCGCTATACATAATATTATTTTATAGCCCCACTAATGTTGTGATAAATTCAGTCATTATATTTTAGTTTACTCTTTTCTTTGTAAGAAGTTTTACAATTTTTTTCCTTTGGAAATGTGCACATTTACATTATTATACTTTTCTGTGAGAAAACAATATTTCACTTCTCAATTATTTCCTTTTGAAATATATGTTCATTTATTTGTTGAGTCCAGGACTTTGCATTGCTTGCCATTATTTTTTCTTAGTTCACCGTTAAAGTTAAGGAACCTTATGGCTTTATCCTATTTTCCTTGTTCATCTAAGTATTAACTTTAAAACAGTGAAATAGTGATGTACATATGTAAATAAGCTTTAACCTTTGGTTTGCCCTGCCCACCTCATAGGTGAGAGATCAAATAATTTATTTTAGAGACCTGTAAAATTAAGTGAAAAAACCACAAATGTACGTAAGAGTGTGTTGCTATCTGTGTATTTCTGCTCAGAATAAAGGCAAATACAAGCTATAAAGCCCACTGTATTTAAATTAGATTTTTTTGAATAATTGTAAAATTTTAAAAAGCTTGTAAGAAACAAATTGGAATGGTATTTCATAACAAAAGCCATTAATAATGTTTCTTCATTTTCCAATAGAAATGTTAATTATAAGTACTTATTTTAATAATGACCTATCTAGCTCCAAATTACTAACAAATGAAAGTATTATGTACTTATTTTGTGGCAAATTTAGGTAATCTAAAACTAAAATATTCTTTTTTGTTTTTATTTGCCTTTGAATAAGTCATGTATTTATGGAAGCATGGTCTCATCAAAAGCAGAGGAGAACTATTATTATTTATCTCTTTGGCTTGGAAGCAAACCAACACTGACGATTTTGTTAAAATTTATAATTCACAACTCAGTTGTTTCCCTGTCCTACACTTTCTTTCATATTCAAAGGAAATGTTTAATTATACTTCTATAAAGTGTTTTCTATGTCTTTCATGCGTTTATGTATATAATTATTTCAAGGATGCTGACGGAGTCATGTTAGAAAGCATCCTGAAGCATTAATCTGAATGTGGTTGTGCAGCTGCCTCCCTGCACACCATAGCAAGAAACTCCTTAAGAGCGAAAGCTTGTGAAATGTCTCCCCTTCCTGGTGTAGCCAGGGCCGTGCTGTCCACTGCCAACAATGTGCCACGTCCGTCTCCTGGATCTGGTTATTGTGAACTAAGCTTTGTTGAGTCGGATGGCATTCAGTATGCATAAGGCTGTGTAATGAATATTCTTCGTTCTCCCATTCCATAGGCATAGATGTGCTAGGCTTCAGGAATCCATGGACACATGTATTATAATCCCTACTGTTGAAGAGTTCATGGTGAGCCAGACGAGACACATAATAAGGAAATAGTCATGGAAGTATTAATGCCATAATTAATGCCAGGACTATTCTCCTAAGTAGCCTTAAAAAGTCAGAAAAAAATGGAGATAAAGCTTTATAGTAGATGACAGATGAATTAGTTATTTATTAAAAATAATAAAAATGTATGAGGTGAGGTGACTTTCTATTTTTAGCATAGCTATTTAAAAATGCATGCATTAAAAGAATAATTAAATTCTATTCTGCTGTTTCCTATGTTAACTTATTATGAACTATTATGCATACAGTTAACAGGACAGGGAGAGTTGTGTCAGATGCTTTGCATGGTGGGGAGGTAACAACTACTAAGCAAGTAGTTTTCTTTTTCAAAGAATAGGAGGTAAAAATAATGGTTTGAGAGAAATTTTACTAGTTTGTCTTACAGTTCTGTGTATGACCTGCCCCTTTAGTTAGCTCCTTTTTTGAGAAAAAAAGGATTTAGCTCAACAACTTCAAATTTTTCAGAAAGGTTTTATTTTGCCTGTTTTTTTTATTCCTAAGAATTAAGGATTGAGTAGATCTCCTCATTGTCCTGATGCATCTTTTAAAATGTCCTGCTTCAGAGTACACTGATTTCTTTATGATCTCCAGAAAATTTTCTAGTGACATAACTGAAGTTATTATTTATCTTCCCACATGCTCAAACTGCCTTAAACTGCTTTAGGGTTATTTGCTTCACAAGACTTCTTATTGATTCACATTTTATAACCGACAAGACAAGTGTAGCTTTCACAAAATAGCTGGAAAGATTGCTTTTAAACTGTTGTTATTTTAATCATTTTAATCATTTTTGAAATCATTACAGAAAACTGATGATGAAAAGTTCTTGTTGGATTGCTTTGTATTGCGAAACTGCTCTTTATTTTAAGGGATTAAGTGTTTTTTTTTCTCTTTGGCTCCGTGTTTTGCATTATTTTTCTACAAATATTTAAATCTTAATATATTGTGGGAGAAAAACCAACCATTGACTCACTCATAAAACATTCTAATTTTAATTCTTTGTATTGAGCTAAAATATTTAGTTAAATGTAGTGAAATCTGACACACTTGTGTATATTTCTTGTTGAGTTAAACTTTTGTAAGAACTTGAAGTAACCTGCCCTTATGAAATGTTCCACTATAGCCAGATCTAACAATAGCTTTACTGAAAAAAAAAATGCCAATAACGCCTACAAATAGCATTTTGGTTTAAATATAATAATTCAATAATGTGTCTCTACACACATTTCCTGCACGTCTACCTGGGCTGAGCAGTTTTCTAACTTCACATTGATAAAATGCTACAGCTTTGGCAGGAAAAGTGACCTTACAGTCTATCCTGTGTTCACTACTGAAATAGGAAGCACTTAGACAGTTGTAAAAAGTACAAATCAAAGCAGAATATTTGTAATTTATAGAAATAATTTCCTGTGACTATCAGAAACTTAGTTACCTCACACACGTAATGAAATGATTATCCATACCATTTAAAGCTACTGATTAAAATGGTGTTATAGTATTTAAAGATCATCATATTTATTTTTGTTTGTTTTAAGCAGGTGCACTTTTCTGGTTCATTGCCTAGTATGGTGACAGTTACACAGGTCACAAGGTGTAATTATTTGGTTATGGAGTAAATCATTTGGATGTATAACTTGAATTTCTTGCTATATCCACATCTGATAGCCAGGAAGGTACTTCAAAGACTGTCACAGGTAGAAACTAAAGTGGATCATAAATCTGTATGGGAGAGTCACATTGTAAAATGATTGTAACAGTTAACTATTTAGCAAGTGTGTATTCAATGCCAGGCACTGTGCTACATTCGTATATGAACGATATACTCTCATTCACAACACTCTAAGGAGATGATCTTCTTACTTTTTCCAGTTTAAATATAAGGAAACTGGATTCAGAGAGCTTAAGCAAATTTGCAAAGGTCATACAGTTAGTAAATGCTGGAAGAGAAACCAAACAGAATTTATGTAAAGGACAAGCAGTACTGGCTATTTAGGATAACTGAAGTGAGATCTTATACAATGACATTAACAAGGTCATTCAAAATTATGAGTATTATCTTTTGAAAAATGTTTTAAAAATAATTTTGTAAAAAAAAGGTACTGACCTTTAAAAAGAGGAATTCTCACTCAAAAGACTTAGATTATTTTATTTGTATGTAGCATCTCCATTGTCTGGCATTTCTTGTTAAGTTAAGGAGAATGAATAAAAAACTGAATTTGCAAACCATATGGCACTGTAATGAATATAGGAAAAATATTTGAAAATAAACTTGACCAGTACTATAAATGCTAAATATTTGTCCGTTGTTTGAAGTCTTCCTAAAATAAATGTAGTCTGAGAAACCGCTTGAATATCACCTCTTGTTCATAATTGCTTGTCTTCAATCTTTTAGGATAAAATAATCTTCTAGAATAAAATAATGCTGTTTCACAAATAAATCACACTTGTTTAGTTACTACAGTTAAGCAATAAAATGTTACCCTAACTTCACCTAATTTAAGTGTTTTTATTCCATAAGAATACATAATAATATACTTTTGCTGTCGACTTGGATTATAGGTGAGGATACTCTTTATAAATTCTTTTCGAGTACAGTTACTAAACCCTGAGATTTCCTTGTTAATTCCTCTTTTAAACAAATGTATATGTAGCGTGTACTCCCAAAGTGAACCTGTGAGGACAGTATGAGGGAAAAATCAAAAGAGGTTGCTATACATTTCAGATATTTCCTTTTACAGGAGATGACTTGTATTTGTTAGTAATTTATACAATTTAAAAATCCCATTTCTGGGAGGGGGAAAAAAGATTGAAGGGGGGAGGGGAAAGAAAAAAGGAATTAAAATATATTATGTACAGGTACAAACTCCCTGTGATGAATGTGATCAATATGTATGACAAATATGTACTAATAAAAAAATAAAGGTAAAAAAATAAGATTCCATTTCTGGGATTTACATGAGCCAAAATGGATAAATATATCTTTGTGAAACCTCGCTGTGCGGGGTTTGACGATAGTGGCACAGGAGGGCTGAGGACGCATACCAGGGCTCAGGGCACCCTGATGGGTGGCAGGCACATTCAGTGCTACCGTGCAGATGCAGGCTGCCCATTTAGAAGCTGCTTCCACAGGCTTGCTGAGGGGCCAACGGAAGACTAGTGGCTCATCCGTAAATTTTTATATTGTTGCTTTGGGTGAGTGTGTGCACAGTAGGGGAAGGGTGCAGTAGAACTGTACATACTTTAAAGGTGGAGTTTCAATTAAAGTAATTGTTGAGTAAACAAGCTAGCTAAGTGCTTACTATGTTATTGTTAAAATTTTCTAGATGGAAATATAAAAGAATCACTTCACAAATAATACTTTAGAGTTAATAACAAGAATACAAGGAAATCGAAGCCCAGGGTGAAGTAACTTTGCCTCAGTTATATGCTGTTAAGTGGTGAAGTAAATTTAAGTGCAAGTTAAGTTAAAATCCACTTCTCTTTAGCTGTACCACATTACCTCTTTACCATAGCTTTGTATTTATAAAGTAGAATAAGAAAAGAGAAAACATTCAGAATATCCTAACTTAACTGCTTTTCCTCTTTTTTTTTTAATCATTTCGACGTGACGTCGGCTTTGTGATATTCTGTTAAAATGAAGAATGTATAATTGTAGACCTTAGCAAAATACTTATATATTTGAAGCCTGTAATTTAATTAAAAATAAGTTTACATAGTGCTTTGTTTTATTTTTCACATGAATCTTAAAACTCTGAAAAACAGAGTTTTACTTTATTTCATTTTTGTCATATAATAGCAATAAAATTTAAATATTCAATTAAATACCACAAATAAATACACATATTTATAATGCCCTAAAATGGATTTAGCCTTTTAGTTTTAAAAACCTCCAAATGGTTTTCAGACACTTGCACATCTCTTTTCACATACTTTATTTTCTACATGGTCTCTTCTAACTCACGCAAGTTAGGTGTAGGTTAGTAGGGAGAGTGTACCCCAATCTATAATACACTCCTTGCATCCTGTTGTTTTTATCCTTCCAGCCCACTGTTCTTTTTCAATGTGAAAAATCACGGCATGTAAGTGACAGGAGGTCTGTATTTCAGGCAGACTTTTGTAATTATTCCCACCGAGGTGCTGTCAATAGGATTAAAATACAGATTCTGGGTCTGTCCATCCCAGATGAGGTCAGGAGTTTGAGCAGTGGGAGTACTGCTTCTACAGGCTGTGCTTTCCCCTTTGCTTAGAAAAGCATAGATATTAACATGACACAAATATTTGAAAGCTCCTATGGAAACAGACTGGCTTTGCCTGAATTCAGTAAAATATCCATCTGCAATAAATAAAATAACAGCATTCATTAGACTCCTCAACTGTGTATGTACGTAGATTCCACAATAATATGAAAGCTCAGAAAGTTTCAATTACAGAACAATCCACTTATATTTCATAATTAATAAACTCTTTGCAGCTGTATAACTGTGGCCGGAAACATCTGCAAAGCTTCATATTTTACACACAGACATATAATTCCTTCAGAAAATGTTCAATTATGCTTGAAATCACAGGTCTGGAAATGGAGTGAGACCTGAGGAGGTTGAGTCTAGTTATATTCAATTAGCTCATGGTGCAGTGGGGGTGGGAGTCCAGTTGAGGAAGAAAACCAGTGCTTGCCTAGCAAAATGACACGGGACAAAAAAATAGTGTTTAAAAGACGTTCAGTCACAACAAATTTTATGTAAATTATCAAAAATCTTAAATAAGAGTGTAAAACTGTTTCATTTCCATTATAAAATTGCTACCTCTCATAAAACAGACTATTATTTATGAAACATTGAAAATACACATCACATTAACAAATGGGTAAAACAATGTACTATTAAATTGTATTAAAATATTATCCACATACCATACAATGGAGTCATTGAAGTATAAAACTAGATGGCTTTAAATTTAGTTATAGAATTGTATAGCCATCACTACAAATCAATTTTAGGAGGCTGACATCACCCCAAAAATAAACCCTGCACCCATTTAGATGCTTGCCATTTCTCCTTGCTCTCCCTTCCCCCAAGAAATAGTAATCTATTCTGTCTGTATAGGTTAGTCTATTTGGAATATTTTATATAAATTGAATTGCATGATACAGTGTCTTGTAATTGAATACTTTCATATAGTATGTTATCAGGATTCATCTGTGGTGTTAAATATGTATATATCTCCTTTTGATCGGTGAGTAATATTCCATTGCATTTATTCATTCATTAGCTTTCCTAATATGCAGCATTAGGAAATATGCATTTCCTAATATGCTGCTTTCCTAATATGAAGAACAGCCAATGGAAATGTGGATCATCAGTGTCCTAATGTCCAGGATAATGACAAGTATGCCTGAAATAAAAGTTGGAGTTTAAGATTTGCAAAAACATTAGCTCATTAAGGACCAAGAAATCTTCGTTGTCTGTGGAAAACCTTTAGAGTTATGTGCATTTGCTAGGACAATGAGATTTTGGAAAGAGGATCGTTAGAAATAACAATCAGATGGGGTTTCTCCAAAGCTTAGCTCTGTGGATCATAAACTAAAAGCGCCGGAGGAATCTGGGTACCTGCACCCCCAGTCAGGAGGAAGAGATACTCCACTTTTACCTTATTATTTAGACCGAAGAGTAAAAATTTATTCATGGCTTTTTGGGTAGCCTGTATGAATTTTCACTGGGTATACAGAGTTGTTACAACAGCAAGGTTCAACTGAGCAGATAGAAATTCAGAGGACAAGTATCTCAGTCCTTTAAAAACTTGGTATCCATTTAAGACAACCATGGAGTCGTTAAGAGACTTTAATTGAGAATCAGAATACAAGGATTTAGTATCAGCTTTCTTATCCATTTAAATATATTTGTATTCAGAAGTTTGGTGCTGTATTATTCTTAAGTAGTTAATTTATAAATGGGAAACATTGGTTTTAGTGTTGTTAAAGAATTGAAATCCCAAATATTATTTGAAAAAATTTTATGTGTGTACAATCAATTATTCAAAAGTCCATAAAATAAATTACTTATTTCCTTATAGTAAATATAGAAGAGATTATACTATACTATAATTTAGTAGATATATTGTCATATATACTATTGTTATTGTCTAGTGTACAGAAGTTTCATTTTTTAAAAATTTTTAGATTCTCATTTTTGTGGTTTTCTATTTAAAGGACAGAATATAGTTCATGACTCTAGGATAATGAACTTACTTCATTCATTAAAACTCTAAGGACTGAAAGAACAGTAAAAGAATCTATCTCAGGCCTTCCTGGTAACCAAAAACTGCCATTATGAAAATAATAGGTACAAGATTGTTGTTAAAAAGTAATTAAATATTTGAAGCAAAATTTATATACATAACCCAATCTTTATCAATACAGTGTAACATTACTTTAAAAACAATATTTAGATTAAAAAAATAAAAAAGCAAGACGTTAAAATAGTCTGCCTCTTACTGTAATTAATCAACTTACCCATTGTGCACATGCTACATCAATTAAATGTTTTGCGTTCAAGTACTATTGAGAAAATTGATAAAGCAAAGGAGGAAAGATTTGTAAAGCTGCTGAAGCATAATTCCTAGAAAGTTTTTCTTGTATACTTCATGGTTATTTGTAGAGAGAATTTATCTTCGTGGTTTTGGAAAGTATTTCCTATAAATGGAAAAGCATCTGCATTGATAGACAGGAGGAATTGTTTGGATTTCTATGAAGCCTTTTTGGAAATTACTGGAGAGTTCATCTAATTCTGCCGTAGGTGCTGCAGGACTCTCATACATGAAACTTTGTGCTAGTTGTTCTTACTGAGTATCGATTCCAGCCTTTTCATGTAGGTATTCTAATCACAATTTGTGATTTTGAAACTATTTATTACTTCCTTCCCATGTTTTTTACCGCCCACTTGCTCTGTTACCCTAAGAGAAAGGGTTTTTATCTTTACACGTTCTTGGCTTTTCTCCTAACACCCTTACTGTGAAGATTCTTTACTTACTTTAATAACTCTAAATTGATAGTTTCCTTAGAAGTTAAATGAAAACTGACTTGTTACAACTCATAATTTTCAATATTAACTGCAAGAGAATATTGCTTCAAAGAAAAAACTTGAGACTTTTCTGGTACTGCCTCTATTTGTTTAATGATAGTTGTACATGAACTGCATAATTTTGTGGGCACAACTGGTGCCAAAATTCAGAGTGAAACTGAGAATATCTACTTAATAATGTTAAGGTGCGCTAGGATGTTATTTCACAGTTTTCTAGATTAAGGTAATAGCTTTAAATTGATAGAAGTGAATGAGAAATGATAATAAAGAGCCACTGAAAATTACTTCTAGTGTTACTCCAGCCCTGAGACCCCTTAAACAAGAACCAAACTTTGGTTCATTCTGCTTCAGGTTACTTTTGCTTCAAATCTGTCTTCTCATCTGTCAAAAGGGAAACAGAATTTATTGTAATTTGAGAGTTGAGCAATGGAGTTTTACATTTCTCAACACTAAGTATCATTCATGTATATGAGTGTGTATACACACACATACATATGAATGATACTTTTATATATATGTACACATACACAGATATATGTATGTGTGTGTATATATATACACACGTGCACACATATTCTGGAAATCATGTAAGTTGAGTAATAAATGCACTTCCTAATTTTGAGGAAGAAATGGGAATTTGCCTTTATTTAGACATTTTTATTTGAAGCGGAGGAAAGGATTCTGAGGGATTTCACTGAAAGGTATTAGTTTGCTGCCTCCTAATTCTTCTAAAGCCTTGCCCAATGAAGGTCAAATTATGTTGCTATGGTGGTTCCCTGTCTTCCTACTCCCTAAACTTTCCCTGTTAAAAGTAAGTAAATACACCCACAGTATCATGCAACAAACTTAATAGTACCCATCCCCCCATCTTCCTCGGTCTGTCTTTCTGTCTCTCTCTTTCTTTCTCTCTCTCTCTCAGAGGCATAGTACTATATCTAATGGAACAAGCATTATCTCTATTTTTTTTAACATTGTCCAAGCCTTAACATTCCAAGCTGTGAATACAGCATCACCTTCTCTGTTTTATGGGATGTTATGTTTGATCTTTGAATGTAGATAATATATAAAGCAAAATACAGTGGATATTTAAAGAATAAAGATTTATCCACCCTCAAAAACTTCAAGCTAAAATCCTTTATCCTCACAGTTAGCCTTCAGATCATATCTGTGGGTGTTGTACGTTGTCACATTATTTTGTAGTTAAATTCATTAGTTTTTCTGCACCTTAAATTTCCAATAACTGCTACTGAGAGCCTATGAAGATGCATCATGCTTCTTTGCCTGATGTGTTTATGTCTGCTTTCTACTTGTATGAACTGAGATGTCAACAAAAGACAACTTAACAGACTTACTTCTGAAAGAAGTAATGGTTTATCAATTTACAGTGACATGATTGTAGTTCTAGCTATCCCTCTATCATACCATAGCACATCTTTTAAATTAAATTTCTAAGTATATAAAACTGCTATCTTGTTCATGTAAACTAGTGTTACTTTCCTGAAGCTCAAATGATCATTTCAAGCTCTCAAATATATCAGGATTTTGCATGAAACATTCAGAATGTGAACAAAAATAAAGAATAGGGCTCAACTTTTTTCTGGAAACTATGCTATCTCTTTATGATAGTATTGTTCCTTTTCCAAGTCCTCAACAGTGAAAATGTAATTAAATTTCTGAATAAGGCCCCAAAAGAGAGCACTAAACTTGCAAATAATGTATTAAAATTTAAAACTTATGTTAAATATTCACTGACTGTTCTTTTTAGATATGATATCTAAAATATTATTAATTTAGTGGGTCACCAAAAATTAAAAAGATATTCATGTAATAAGTATACCTTCACTTAATAAAAATGGTTGACATGATAATTTACCTTGCCCAATTTTAGTTAAAGATAAATATAAATATGTAAAATGTCCAGGGACATTAAGTGGTGAATGATTACTTAATGTAATAACAGAATCTACATGAATAAGAGCAACTTCATTAGGAGATGAGAGAGAAATCTGTACAACCCCGCGCCCGTCAGAGAGCTGGTTTAGTGTTAGCGTGGAGAAACAGAGTCACAGTCCATGTACAACTGATGGCTTTTGCCTCTTTGCTGCTGGTACAGAAATTTCCTATTCGTGGGGCTTCATCTTTAGTGACAAAAGGAGTAACTATAATGAAACGCAGCCTGCGTTGTAATTTAAATTGGTAAAAGCATGTCTCAAAGTTCTTGGTAATTCGGAGAAAGGTATGTCTGTCATATTCAGGTGAAGGTTTTTATGCCATTATTGTACTCATCTAGTAATTAAAATTATATTAATATTTTTCAACATGAGCCTAATGCCTGAAGACTTAATTTACTCCTCTACTATACAGAGAAAATGTAACTTTGATTGTGTTAATGCAGAAAAACATACAAGTTAATTATTTTTGAATACAAAGCTAAAGTTGGCTTAAGTATCTGAAGTAAATATCCTAAGGTTCCATCTAAATCGGTGAGGCTAGTGTTCAGCACTGGGCTTTAAGCTTCTGGCTGATGCCAAATGAAGGTGCAAGTTTGCTGTATCATTTTGTTTATACTGTTTTTCAAAACATCATATTATGGAGTCACTGATACATAGTAAAACAGGTATTTTATCATGAAACTTATCTTTTAAATGTTTTATTTTTTGCTAAATTTTTTTAAGACCTATCGACTCCGTCTCACACTCCTGTTTTCACTCTCTTTTGCACACCCAGCCTGTGGTCGTGGATTCTACAAATCCTCCTCACAGGATCTCCAGTGCTCTCGCTGCCCAACCCACAGCTTTTCCGACCGAGAAGGCTCCTCCCGATGTGACTGTGAGGACGGGTATTACCGGGCTCCAGCTGACCCGCCGTATGTTGCGTGCACAAGTAAGTTCAAATGTGAAAGGTTCTAGAGCCCTTCTATGCATGTGTCCATTGCAATATCATGACGATACATATCGACTCCGCGAGTAGTTCTTAATTATCCTCAACTACTCTTAAATGTTTCCATGAGTAGATAAGGATAAGGGCTTACTAGAAATCATAAAATTAAAAGTTATGTGAGTCTCACATGCATGTGAATTGTGATTAAAAAGCAGTGTTTTCTGAATTAAAATTCCCTTGCTAAATAGAGCACATCTCACATCTTAGTGCTTCAATTAATGAATGTTTGAGAGGCTCAAATTCAGAGCCCACACATTAGTATAAATCATTCTTGAGCACATTAAGAATGAATAAATGTATTCTCTGTTATATGGTTAAAAGGAAAACTATTTTTAAACAACTGTACCACTGTGTTTTTGGTGCCTTAACTGTTCTTTTTTAATTGCTTGGAAGAAAAATAGCTAAAGACTGTGGCAAAAGTACAAAGACAGTTGTTATTCTGTTTTCCTTTTGACATATTAAATGGAAAATAAATAAAGTCTCTTGCCAAGTGAATTCAAGGAGGCTTTTATACAGCTTCTCTGGTAAAGGTAATGAAATATTTATGTGAAAGAAAGCATTTCAGATAGTTTTCTCTTTGGTAATTGGGCCAGTAGCTTCTTATCTCACATAGATCCTGTTATTCAATTTGTTCATATGTTCTTTTAAATTTTTGTTTGTTTGTTGATTTATTTTTTATTTCCAAAGGGCCACCATCTGCACCCCAGAACCTCATTTTCAACATCAACCAAACCACAGTGAGTTTGGAATGGAGCCCTCCTGCAGACAATGGGGGAAGAAACGATGTCACCTACAGAATATTGTGTAAGCGGTGCAGTTGGGAACAGGGTGAATGTGTTCCCTGTGGGAGCAACATTGGATACATGCCCCAGCAAACTGGATTAGAGGATAATTATGTCACTGTCATGGACCTGCTAGCCCACGCTAATTACACCTTTGAAGTTGAAGCTGTAAATGGAGTTTCTGACTTAAGCCGATCCCAGAGGCTCTTTGCGGCTGTCAGCATCACCACTGGCCAAGCAGGTATGCTTTTCGTTTGTCTTTACTGAAAGAATAATGAGTGCTTTTGTGTGTGAGGTATCTTACTTGAATATTTAGCACAGAACTCTGTTTCCCCAGCTTGTTCATTAGTTATACATCTTTTTCTTATTTTTCCTGTTGTCTTTCAAACCATTACAATAGTCACTAACATCTCCAGAAATCCAGCAGGAGAATTGAAAGAGGATAAATTACAAACCAGTTGGACTACCGAAAGTTAAACAATTCTGTCGAAAGATCTAGAGGAGGAAAGTAAAATTATCAGTCAAAATGAGGTGAAGGATATTTCTCAATTTTTACATTTTGTGTGTAGTATATGCTAGTGATCAGCATCTACAAAATTGCTAAGAAAAATCAGAGTTGACTGTGCTATCTCACATAATATTAACGAATTTTTTACAGCATAGAAGATAATCTTTGTAATATGTGACAAGTCTGCATTTAAATTCACATGAGAGAATTTTAAGTTCATCAGTAGATTTGTGATTATATGAATGTCCATAATATTTCAGTAAGTATTTGGCAGATTTCAAAAGAAATGATAATAATAATTGTGAACTTGTAGTTTAACCTAAAAGTAGTTTTTATTTATTTTCTTACTGGCACATAAGATTCCTTCTCAGCCATTCTTTGTTATGACAATTCTGTTATGGGAAATATTTACTGGGAAGGAAATTTCAGAAATTAAAAACTCTGTGAAGCTTCAGAAGAATTTTATTACTGAAGGAAATGTCAGAAACTGGAGTCTTTCTCAATCTTCTAAAAAATTATTATTGCTGAAGAATGAGCCTATGTGGTTGAGGTAGCCAAATAACTTTATCATCACTAATAAAATTGGACCAAGCAATAGTATGGAGTTGTGTGTACATTGTGAATAGTCCTCGTGATTTTTGGCTGACTGCTTAAAATCAACCAGTATGATCCCAAATTCATGGACAAAGTCTATTCATATGCCAGGTTTTACGATAATTTTAACAAAATTTCACCTATTTAAATTATATCTGCATAAGGAAAACTGTACATATGCTTCTCATTCTGAACGGATTAGCAGGTTCTTCATGCTAAAGGTTTATTCTGTTGTTTATTTAAAAGGCTGTTTCACATCAGAGCTGCCATGTAAGAACAGATATCATAGAACATAGAAACTGAAGGCTTCAATAATTGGACAAAAAAGTAGCTGATTTAACTGATATTTGGACTTCTTCATTTTATCATTGACATTTACAATACGATATTAGTATCCTTTTAAGACATTTGTCACTAGATATTTTCACTAGTGTTCCTTTGTATTGAAATTCATTATCATAAACTTACACTAAGTGGGTTTGAAGCATTTCAGGCTTATGATTTGACATTAGAGCTGTCTTCTGAAACCATTAATGGGAACATTCAAGAATTTTATTGAGGTAGAATAACATGTTTTTTATTACGAATCATATAATGAGTGATATTTTCTCTCCTTTTTTATTATGACCCTAAGATACTGACCTGCTATCACAAATAGCTTGCCAAATTGGCCAAGTTTGGGATTTCTTTTCTTGTTAATTGTCATTTAATTTTTCAGGTTAATACTGCATGTATTCACTTGGTCGTAGCACTTCCATAAATTATTGTACCAAGTATTTCTCAGTACAGTATTAGATGAAACATTTTTGGATACTAATTTTCTTTCAAACTAGTTCTTTTGTGAGACCATTTTTTTCCTTCTTTTTGCTTGTTTTGGGAGAAGGTAATTTAAATGTTAAAAATTAGATTATGATAGTTATGCAACTCTGTAAAATAAGCTAAAATAACGAATTGTGTACTAACACTGGTGAATATTGTGGTTTGTAAACAATACATCAAGAAAAAATATAAATAATAAATATAATAAGTTTAGTAAAAGAAGAAATATAAAAGTTTTTAACTAGATATGTACTTCTCTGTTAAAATATTAATTCATGACTGCCTAGCCTCAACTGTATATCAAATGCTGAACCCCATGGTTTCACACGGTTAACTTTTCCTGCTTTCAAGAAGAAATGCATAAAATAGTATGACGTAGTATACTGTGGTTATCTAAAAACTGTTCTTTTCACACAGAGAAAATTTGAGATCGGATAGTTTTTTTTTCTATTCCTTTTATATACCAATTCCCCACTCCAAATTGCCAAAATTTTTGTTTGTTCTAAAAGAAAAGATAGCCAGGCATGGTGATACACACTTTAATCCCAGCACTCAGGAGGCTGAAGGAAGGAGGATCAGTGTAAGTTTGAGGCCATCCTGGGTTACAGAGCGAGTTCAAGACCAGCCTGAACTACATGGCGAGACTCTGGCTTGGAAAAAGTAAAAATAAATAAGAGAAGAGAAAAGAAAAGACAAAAAGATAATTTGAAACTTTTCCAAGTTCATGAGTATCCAATAAAGCCTACAGTAATTGTTGAAATTCTCTTTTTCCATTAAATAAACACCATCGCTGTCAGCCTAGCTTAGGCTGCGCTCACTTGAGGAGTGAATGTAAACCTGGATGTTTAGTCATCAGCAGTCCTTTGGTACAGAGAGGTTTATTAAGACAATCTGCATGTGTCCAGGAAAGAGTAGAGGGCTGGAAAGGTAGTATGTGCACTGTGTAGTTTCCTTTCTGTTAGGTTCGAGTCTGAAACACAGGACTGCATGCCAGTGCTGGTGTGAGTGGAGTACACCAAATGCCTCCTGTCCCTTGCTCAGGGAGGAGCAGGGACGTAGCTCTTAGAGGGCCTGAACTCCAGCTCCCGACGTGCTGCTATGTGGATGTGCTTACAGGGTGGGTTACCAAAGTTCTACATGAACAGAAGATGGATAAAGTACTATCAATCTGTCTGCATCATCCTATTAAATCAGATGGCATTAGACAAAACTTTAAAAACTCCTCATTGTTATAAAAATGCTACAATACTCAGTGAATGGCAAAATGTAAGTTGGTTAGTCAGCTTTTTATGTAACTTTTTGGGAACCTGTCCAGGAATAAAACCACCAATATCTTCATCTTTTGACAAGTAGAGTAAAATAATGAGTACAAAATTAGCAATTCCACATTAGAACATTGGGGAAGAGAGAAATTAATTTTGTTTGGTGGTAAAAAATAGGACTATTATCTAGTCACCAATTGTCTTAAGACTGGGCTTCTTATTTAAACTGGTAATTTTAGGTTTAAGATGAGATTTATAAAGAAGAATAATATGCGACTAGTCGGGTTTTTTTTTAATATTTATTTACCTGGAACATCTAACTTACATAAACTGGCTGAAACATGCATTCTCTTTGTTGTTGTTTTAGGGGTTATGTTGGTCTATTGAGGTTGAAGTCACAGACATTAAGCTTATGTACACTGAAGAATTTTTTTTAATGTGTAAGTGATGGGGAAATCATATGTATTTCATTTATGACATTATGATCCTCATTCTTACATTAGAAGACTCTCTTGAATAGTATACTCTTGATAATTAATTTTAAGTACTGTTAAATGCTGCCATTTTTGTTTGTTTTGTTTCGTTTTTATTTCTGGGGTCTTGCTGTGTGCTCTTGGCTGATCTCTAACTCCTGGGCTCAATTGATCCTCCTGCCTCAGCCTCCCAACTAGCTGGGACGACAGGTGTGTGCCACTGCACCTGGCTAAATGCTACTTTTTAAAAATCAGTTCACTCAACCCTACTACGTATCTACTGTATGAAACATTGAGAGATGCTAAGGATAGAAAGTTAGAGGATGGCCCTCTTTTGCTGAGTCCGTGCTGTAGCAATGCATATGGACTACATATACAACGATAGTACACATGACTGTAATGTATACATGCCTTAAAACATCAAGAGCAAAATACAGAAACATTCAAGAAAGAATGATTCATTCGGAGGGTAGAAAAAAGGGGGGCAGTTTAAAGGGGAAAAAAAGCCAGTAAATCTAGAGTTTCAGAATGGATATGGTTTTGCCAGATGAAGGGCAAGTGAATCATACTCTCTCTTGGGCTTTAAGAGCAGCACACTTTCTTCCCAGTTACAACATTATGCTTGCCACTGTATTCCTTCTACAGTCCAAGTGCTATGAAAATGGTCTCC
Organism: Hystrix cristata; assembly: GCA_004026905.1. NCBI lineage: Eukaryota > Metazoa > Chordata > Mammalia > Rodentia > Hystricidae > Hystrix > Hystrix cristata. The sequence goes on from PVJO010000646.1 coordinate 162,378, forward strand.
AGATGTATGAAAGTTATAAGAGGAGACAACCTGAAAATTGTTGTTTCTTTCTGTAACACTTTTATTCACTCTGGGATTCGTTAGGCAGTCGAACAATTCTTAATTTTGTTAGTTAAAATAATACAAAATTATAAAAATGAGTCCTCTCATAAAGGAATTTGGGGAACTCAGCAGTAATCCTTCAGGTCAGCAACTATGTCATGTTTATGGGTGGCACCACTGACTAACATATTTCATTCTGTACACAAACTGCACTATGAATATTGTCAGATTAAGTCCAGTTGGAAAACTAGTCATACACGAGAAAAAATAGATGATTATGTAAGAGTAAAAGCATGGAGGCATTGTTGGGAAAAAACATATGATTTGATATTAGATGGTAATCTCATGAATTTAGACAAGTTACTTCAACTCTTTGAACTTGAATTTTCTCTTGAAATAGTATCATACTGTTTTATGCTACATATTGTAAAATCTGAGCTTGTTAAGTGAATACCTACTATAGCTCTGTTAATGTTAGATGTAAAATGTACCTAAAAAGAGTGCAAAATGAGTTATTAAACTTCTTGGAACTCACGTAGATTCCTAGGCAACTGAGGGACATAATACCTAAGATTTTGTCTTGTATCCATGATAAATAGACAAAGTAATAATACAATATCAGCTATATTACTGTGCAGTATACTACTCACTGCAAAGTATTAACCATTGACTAATATATGTACATATTTTATAATTTTTAATGGGCCTGATTGCTTATGTAATGCTCTAGAAACCATATGGAAGCTATTGTGATGAAAACTCTTTGAAAGAGGATATAGTTTTTCAAATTGGCCCTCTCAAGATGCACATACATAAAAAGTTCAGTTTACAGAAATTTTATGAGGAAGTATACTTGGGATCATTATCACTGGAAAAAAGGGAAGGAAACAAGACTGAGCAGATGAGACGTTTACCTGCAGTGCAATCTCATGATAATGCTTAGCCACCTCCATGGGGAGTTCTCTACCTGTACCAAGTGCTTGGATTAGACCAAGTTGAAATGAGTTCCATTCTTCTGTGTTGTCTAGACACTGGCTGCTGGTTTCCCTAAGAAATAAGGTGTTTTTTCAGATGAAAAAAAAGAAATTCTAAAGGGGGCAGACTGGGCCGGGGATTTAGCTCAGTGGTTAGAGTGCTTGCCTCGGAAGCATGAGGCCCTGAGTTTGATCTCCGGTACCAAAATAAATAAATAAATAAATAAATAAATAAATAAATAAAAGTAAAGGGGGCAGACAATTGAGGTCTTCCGACAGCTATTTTAGCAGCTGGGTACATCATTTCTTCTGTCCTTTTTCAAGGAAAATGTGACCACCATATGACAATATCCATTACAGATAGTTAAATTAGGCAAACATAATGGCAGGACAAAGTTCAAAGTGCTTTTAGAGAAAGGCAGTGATATAAGCTGGATGAATAAAGTCTTGTAAAAAGGGCTTATGGGAGAGTTTATTTTTAGGAAATCAGACCTTTCTGATAGACAGTGAAGAGAAACTGGTTGTTTTGGAGCCTGCAATTGACATAATTGACACTAGTTGAGCTTTAACTTTTATGTCTCTTCCAAAGTACTTTTGATGTGTTGCTTATAGCAGTTTGTTAAAAAAAGAAAACATTTTCCTGCCAATCATTAATTCCTATGAAAAAAAGTATGAGGATGAAGAAGACATTTCCTGAAAATATGAGAGAGCATCAGAGAATCTGCTACTGTAGTGTGGAATTCTGTTTCTATTCAAAGATATAAAGTTTGTCTCAGAAAAAAATATTTTCTTGCCCTCCTCACCAATTTTGTTGGATATGGATACATGGTGTATTCAGCATTCACATATTATGTCATTACATTTTAGAGTAGATTTATGAAGTTAAGACAACTACTGATACCATTTTACAGATAAAAAGTTGAGGGTTAGTGTGTTAGCTTTCTGTCACTGTGAGAAAATAACTGATGATGGAGCTTAAAGGAAGAAAGGATTATTTGGCTTATCAGTCCCTGGCGAACTGGCTCCATTACTTTTAGGCTTGTGATGAGGCAGATCCATCATGGTGGAGGGGTGTGGCAGAGGAGAGCTGCTTGCCTCAGTGGGGCAGCCGGGAAGCAGAGGGGAAAAAGAGCCAGGGGACTAGAGAGGGGAGAGCAGCCTCCAGATATCATCCCCCAGGTCTGGCCCGAGACCGGTCCCCTCGGCTAGACCCCACACCGCATATGTTCCCATCCCTTTCCAGTAATGTCAGCAGATTATCAATTTATTGGGGTATTAATCCACCAAGAAGTTGACACACTTGTGATCCACACATCTGGCAGAAGGACACTCAGCTGGCAGCCAAGGCCTGGATACATGGCTTCTGGGAAACATTCTAGATCCAAACCAGAGCAGATAGAACGTGTGGTTTTTTATATAGTGCGGTAATAGTGGTGACCCAGATTACTGCCATCAAGCACACTGCTTACCTCACGATTATTAAAAGTGTTGATGTAATTATACAGTGGATTTCTGTTTTAAAAATTTAGCTCTATAATTCACTGTATGGGAATTTGTGGACTGATAAAATCATTAGTAATAACAACTAAATGAAAAGGGGTCCAACTTAGAAGTATTATTTCCTAAATATGTTAATAAAAACTATTTCTGGGGATAGTATTGGTAAACATAGAATTTACTATCTGGTTACAATTTCTTGCCATTCTTCAGTAGATGTTAAAAATAGCCCTGCACATTTCAATTTGACTAATTTTCTTATGTTTTTCATTGCCCAGATCTGACTTCTCAGGCAAAATAAAGATTTGTTTGTGTTCTCTTTACTTTGATTTGTAGTGTTTATGTAATGTTCCACATGAAATATAACTCTAGAGCTATATGATATAATATATATGCGCTGCCAGAGTGAGCACGGTTATATGATATAATGCAAAACAACATGCAAAATTATCCAAAAAAGGATAAAACCAAAAGTCATCTATTTTGTCAGAAATAGCTTCACTCACATGAATTAATATGGCTCAACTGTGACCATTTTTCTCATAAATTAAAACAGATCATCACTTTTCAGTGATTTAAAATGGATACACATCAAATTATATCATTTTAATAAAATAAATCAATTCCATTTCAGTTTGTATGTTTTTATATTTCATTGGAATTTATAAGCTTGATTTATATTTTAAGGAAATAGGATACTAAGAAAATATATTTTCTTGTTTGAGAGCACTTATTGATGCTATAAAGTAGTGATAAATTTGTCAATCTCTACTGGGTGAAACAAGGTACAATATAATTGTTACATCACTACGTGAAAGAAAAAATAATCAGAAAAAACAGAAATCATTTTGTAGAAAATGTGAATGTTCTTAAAACATAGATACAAAAGCACACCTATGCCACCTTCAACAGAACTATTAATTGAGCTGTGTTCAGGGACTCACATCTGTAGTCTCAGTGCTTTGGAAACTGAGGTGGGAAGGCAGCTTGAGCCAGGAGTTCACAGCCAGCATGGCAAACATAGGGAGACTCCATCTGGAAAAAAGAAAAAAGAAAAAGATAACAAATAACTGAATGAGGATCCTTTTTCAGTAGACTGTTCAAAGCACACATTTTTGTTAGGTTCCGAGTCATTCTATAAACTAAAAGATCAGGATTTAATCCTATTAATTTATGCCACAAGGCATAATATCTTAATAGTTTATGTGCTTTGCTTAACAAAGAGTTTTTAACTGTGAAATTCAATTCTTTGATACTTAAATATTTTTGATACCATTAATTTTAAAATACTGTATATTCATTTACATTTTTCTTCAGTAGCTATCAGCAATTAAAACATGTATCTGAAAAAGATTTTTAAATAGTACTGGATTCAATTTTTTAATTAGGGAAAATCCAACCATTATGACATAAATACAAAGAAGCAGGACCTCGTGAGAATTTAGTACATGCCAATCACTTTACATGTAAAATTCCACCTGCTTACACAATGTCTTCACATCTTAAATTTATAGTGAAAGTATGGAAGAAAATTACTTCTTTCTGTGATATCATTCTGTAGTATGCATCTCTTATTTTGTAGCATTCGTCAGATAAAAGCTGTTATCTGAATATACAGTGAATGTTTAGGTTAGAAAATGATGATAATAAATGATACATTACCTTTATTACTTGTGATCAAAACAATGTTGAATGCTGCTATCCAGTAGAAAGGTCAGCTCATATAGAACACTACAGTGTGTCCTCATCCACCGTATTCATCGGATTTGGCACCACATTCATTGGATTTGACTTCTAGGTCTTCCTTAAAGTCAAATTGGCCAAGAAAGGTTAACGCTTTGAATCAATTCAAGATGTAGAGGGAGCCATTACGAAGCAACTAAAGACACAAAAGAGGACTTCCACAGCTGCATCAGAGGCTGCAAGAAGAATGGGATAAGTGTGTTTGAAGCGAAGAGGAGTATTTAAGCAGATTGATGGCAATGTATCTTTTACTGTAATACATGTAAAAAATTGCATTCACTGTATATTTTGATTGCATCTAGTATATTGGGTGTGTAATGTTTGTTTCTGTTCTACATCACAAGAAAACGTTGGTAGTTTTGGTGGTGTTCTCTGAGCCTGCAAAATACTGGGTCCTGGGTAGGTGTATATTAAATATTATTTGAATGAATACATAAGTTCTTTGTATATAATGATATCAAAAGAGACATTCTCTATATTATAAACAACATTAATTTCAATTTTCACAATGAATAAGGTAGTCTCAAATACAGAAAACTTAGTTTTGAAACCATAAAATTTTAAAACATTGCACTGAGTTTTTATCTATATCCTTGTATTGAAAGAGATACTTGGAAAAAAAGAAAGGCTAAAGACACAAATAAGTTTTATGAAAACTTACGATTCTTCATAATCTGACAACTCTTTGAAGATACAATGAGTTTCTATCTTTTATGTGACAGGGAATGCTTCTACTGATAGTAGAAGCATGAACAGTGCCCAAGATTGGAGATCTCTTTTTAGTGCCTAGGATACATCACACCAGTTTTTCATACAGTATTTCAATATTTTTGTAGCTTTGTATGTTTGTAGTTTTACTAGTTTTGTAGGTTTTGTGGTTTTGTGGCAGGCCCAAGCTACTGCACACAGCTGTGCTGTGCATTTCTCAATCAAAGTGTATATAAAGAAATGTCTTTCAGTTCCCATGTTCTCATCCCACATCTTCATCTTGCCGTCCCAAGTCCTTGTTCCCTGGACCCAATATCTCTCTGAGTCCTGAAAGCTAACCCTTCCTTTACATAAGGTAGGATACCACAACAGTGTGCGTGGGTCAGGACTCACAAGAAATAAGTGAATCTTTTAACAATCTCTTCAGTCCCTGGCATGTGACTTTCTAAAGTGAAGGGTCTTAAAACACCATCTCTAAGGTCCCTTTTAGCTCTAACATCCATGAAAATTACTGAATCATTCTGAATTAACGGTGGAGATGAAACTCTTAAAAATGAACTTCAGTGGCCTTGCTTTTCAGTGATACATTTTGTCTTAAAAATGTAACTTATTTCTGATACCTTAACTTCTTGTAATGAACAAGAATGTTATGCTTATGCTGGGGTTAAGTGACAGTTGATTCTTGTACTGTTCACTGGTCTTTCTCGTTGTAGACTTTTTCTTTTTTTTTGGTGCTGGGGATCGAACTCAGGGCGTTAGTGCTTGCAAGGCGAGCACTGTATCCCTTGAGCTAAATCCCCAGCCACTTTGTAGACATTTGAAAGAAACCCAGTAGACATTTTCAGCAGCCTCTTGTACTTTCAATTTGAATAACTATCATTTCTTAAATTCCTTGATCTCAGAATTGCAAATTTTTGAATAATGACAAATAACTATCTGGGAAGCAAGAGTTAATTTATGCTCTAACCCAGATACACTGCTATGGATGGATTTATATCCTCTCAAAATGTATGTGTTGTAGTCCTAACCGCTAATGTAACTTCTTGCAGGTAAAGTCTTTTAGGAGGTAAAGTTAAATGAAGTCATGGGGTGAGGCACTAATCTAACAGGATAAGTGACCTTTAAGAAGAGACATCAGGAAGCTGCCCTATCACCCTTTATATCCCACTCTTGCACACAGTGAGGACAGGTCCTCTGAGTACATAGCAAGAAACAGCTACATAAAAGCCATGAAGAGAAGTGTCACCAAAAACTGAACCCTTCTGACCTGATTTGGAGAACCGTAAGAAAATAAATTTCTGTTTAAGTAAGTCTATGGTATATTGCCCATGCAGCCAGTGCAGAATATTACAACTCTTCCTCCCTGAAATAATTGAATTTCATCCTGTTATGTTAAAGGAAAGTATTTATTTTCTGTATGCATGAATTCAGTTAAGGCTTTGACTTTTGTGTGTTGGCCAAAGATTAAGAGCTGTAAAAATTAATCATATCTACAATTTTTCTTCCTCAAAATAGTATCAAGCTTGTTTCATGTGGTACATTAGTAAGTGCACGGATGACCAATGGTAATGTTTTGCTTGTAATATGCAAGCCGGAGTTTTTCTTAACAGTCCACTTCCTGTCTAGCAAATTGTAAAAGGCAATGCATTGATGACAGCAGAGCCTCCAATACAAAATTAGTTACAAATTTTTGACTTAGCGTTTTAAATTTAAGCAAATATCTCATGTTCTTGGAAATTTTAATCTAGAAATTTCCACATGATTAAGAAGTGCTGTTTTAAGATTTTCTTGTGAAAAAAGTTTTTATAGCTATGTATTTTGGAGACTTAAATTTGTAATTGGCTATGTATGAGCCTCTTCTTTTAACAAACTCCCAGATCATTACCCTGGAATAGTCCATAATGATGGAATTATGTAAAGTAGGTCTTACAATATGTGTTGCTTTTAATAGAAGATCTTTCATTTGGCTACTATGATTTTATTAGGTGGAGAGTGGAGTAAACTGAATTGCATCCACCACAATCATATTTCTAAAGAAATAACATTTTCCTTTTTAAAATAAATAAATATGTTTAGGTGAGATACAGAGATATAGAAAGTCTACTTTAAAATGCAGCTAACCAGACCACTTACTCTTTATTTCTAGGGAGAAAAATACAAAACAACAACAACAAAAAATTCATTGCAGAGATTTAAGTAAACTATGCAGTTGTTTTTCAGGGTAAAACCTTGAGTCAATTAATTTTCAATCCTGTTGCCTTTTCTGGAGGTACTACACAACTATAAACCATAAAAATAACATATATAATAGGATTGCTATGCTAAGAATATAAATGAACACATCTGTAAAGGTTTTTAAAATGAATTTAATCAAGAGCCCTTCTCCCTCCCCTCTCTCGCACTCTCTTACCCCCTCTCTCTTTTTCCTTGTGCACTTGCCCTCTCAAACTCCTTTGCCCCCTGCTCCCTTTTGTTACTTAAATAAACCTCCTAAATACCCTAAAAAAAAAATCAAGAAACCTTTTTCTTTAATCCTTCTGTGAACAAAGGCCTGTTACCTGAATTATTTGGTTCCACTGTACAAACAGTTTTTGATTCATGAATCATTTATTAGTTCTAATGTAGCAAAGCATCATGCCCATTTCTCTAAGTGTTATTAAAGGAATAGAATCATGGAGACAAGAATTTCAGGAAAATTTCATTTAAGTTGAAGAAATCAATAAGCAGCATTTCAGGGAATGAAAAGCCAGCGGATGGTAATTTCATATATTATTCATCTCTGGGTGAATACGCATAATGTGAAACAGTAATAATGATGGTAATAAAAAAATGTGGATCTGTATCTTTGAAGTACACGAGTCTTCCCCCAGTTCCAGTTCCTCTGCACCAATAGGCATGACCATGCACACCCATTCACACACTGCTGATAGGTTCGGCTTAATCAGCTGATAGGTTTGGCCTTGACAAAGGCAAGAGACAGACTTTGAATTGATAAGCATTTAGTTGTTCACGACCACTGTACTCAACAACAGAGTAAATGTTGATTATTTTATCCCTTGCTTTGTTGGTGATGAATTGAAGCAAATTTGATGCAGACAAGCAATCTGGTGGAATGATGCAGAGCCATCCACAAAACATCTGTACTAATCTGCCGATGCAGTAAATTAGAGTTACAAGGAAAAGACATTGATCCACGAGGATCATTAGCAGTTTTAACCAACTGATCCAAGTAATAGGGTAAAGGAGAGAACACTACCAAGATCTTGCTTTTCAGAGCTGTTGATTCCATCTGCAAAAGCCTGATTGTTACACATTTCAATTTTGACTGTTTTTATGACTTTTGTGCCCTTCGTACTATCGAAAGCAATGAACAAGGATCAATTAAGAGGTAAAGACTCAGGAAAAGTTATCCAAATTTCTTGCACTTCGTTTACAAAGGGGTCAGTTGCAAAGGAAGACACAATTACTGCAACCCAACAAAATTAATTGGAGACAAGGCAGAGCAGATGATATATGTTCTGTGACAATGTACACGGCAGAGATGTACAGGCAGAGCTGCAGCTGACTGCCTTGCATAGGACCCAAGGACTACGGAAGGAGATTTGCGAAGAACAATTAGCATAGCTTTAAAATACATAGTTCTTGATTATCCATAGCGTGTTGACATCAGATAATTAGTGTCTAAATTTTTTAATATTTAATCATTGACTTCTGTGTATTGAAAAATACAGGATATTGTCTGAGCATCACATTCAAAATGGCAATTACATATGATAATAAAAACAAATATACTTCCATATTACTATTGTGTTCTACAAATATTGTCGATACTCTTAAACAAAACACCCCAGGGTTGGGGATTTAGCTCAGTGATTAGAGTGCTTGCCTTGCAAGCACAAGAGCCTGAGTTCAATCCCTGGCACCACAAAAAAAAACCCAAAAAACAAAAAAACAAAACACTCTTAACTTTGTGTATGTCAGGCTATTCCGTATTTGATCTATTGTATTTAATATATAAGCACATATATAGACAATAATTGTATGTACTTGGCAGAAAAATTTTGAGGATACCAACTGTTGGGAGGTAGCAGAATACCAAAAGCGCATAATAAAGACCAAAATGGCAGTAGCCAAAGGAAGAGATATTTTCTGAGAGTCAGGTAATGATAGAATTAAATGTCACAAGAGGTCAGTAGATTAAAGATAGAAAACAGTCCTTTGGATTTGAAAATCTGGGGCATTCGAAACAGTTTTAGTAGAGAAGTTGAAGTAGAAACTAACATAATCATATTTCCATGGTTGAAAGCAAAGCCTAATACTATGGCATATGGTTTGATGCTCAGTGTTGGCTAAACTGAATTGGAGTAGTTTATTTTGAATGCTGATTTCATACAGCATTTATCAAAGTGCAAAAGACTCTAAGACAGAGAATGAGTCTGAGTTTTGTTTGGAAAAAATTACTGTCTTTGTTCTTTTCTAATACATCATCGTAACCTTGTTTTCTCCTTGTTTTGGCATTTCATCCTATTTTCTCAAATGCCTGACATCACTGAGAACCCAAATTTAGCCTCGCATAAATTTCATTGCAAGAAACGGATAATCTCAGAAATAGAGGTCATAAGAAAAGGAAAATATGAATTCTATAAATTATTCAGTTATAGCCTATTTTCCTGTAAGATGCTAATTATTATTCTTAATACTAAATGCTATATGACCAACATACATCTCAGAGAGAATAGGCCTGTTGCTGTGTATACAACTACATATAAACATATACATACAGGTTCGAGTTATATTTTATAGTTTTTGTATGTTTTGTTTTCATAACTTTTCCTTGTTTTCTTTCTCTTAAATATTTTAAATTACATCCCATATTATATACTCATATATTTAAAGAGAAAAAGGAGACGTATTTTTAGAACTCTTATCTAGCAGACATGAGGCCCTGGGTTTAAGCCACAGAACCACAAACGTGTGCACACACCACACACGCGCACACACCCCCCCCCACACACACACACAGGGAGACTCACCTAAAAGTTTGAAAAACCCATTCTTGGCTATTATCAATATTTAATACCGATAAGCATTATATTCTATTTTAGTAACACTTCTTTTATCTTTAGAAGTTACATAAACAACAAACAGAAATCCGTGATGCTATTTTAACAAACCATATTAATATAATTTGTAAGTTACTTCTATTGCACCTGCTGCATTAGATGCTGGTATTATGTTTGAAAAGAAGCTAAGTGACCTCCTTTAGAATGCTGTCTGACTGCTTTGATGTTTCATTATTTCTTCAATCCAGGGTTGAAATGGATGAATGGATTGTAATTATAGTATCCTGGTGACTCTCTTTTCAGGGCATTTTCCTGGACAAGCATCAACTAATCTGACAAATCATGAGCAGTTGACTTTATAGTTTGGTTGGGATTAAGTTACTAACTGGAACCTGCCAGGAATATAAAGAGCAGAGTCTCCTGATATAATTCAGTGGGTGTTTGCAATGCCTGTTTTCAGTTTTAATCCACAACGTTTAGGATAAGAAAATGTATAAAAATACACACCGCACACACACACACACGCGCATGCACATGCACAAAACAGATAATTCTCTGAGAGATGTATTTTTATAAATTTTCTTATAGCACTTCAAAGGCAAACCCTGTGTATCAAATTTACATATCTACGATCTGTATTGTGTATTTGCCTGTGTTTTTTTTTTTCACGCCTGGAGTTTTCTCCATCAACTTAGAAACGATTTAGTAGCCTTAATTTTTATTTAAAACACTTTAAGAAATATTTATTTTTAAAGTATCAGCCCTTTAATCACTGGTAGGTGATAGTACAAAGTCAGTTTTTATCACGTGGTTTCCTTTTGAAATTCAAAAAAAATTATGTGGTATTGGACGGACAGATTGCTGCAAATAATTTTCAAATTTATCCTTTTCAAAATTTAAAGTAAAATGTTTAATTTTTCAGAAAAGTCACTCGATTGAGGATTTATAATAATGAGTCAATATTACCCAGTTTCCCAAAGAAAATTTTCGGCTTTTATTCTAAAGTTATTTTTTATGACAGTAGTCTTTTTTGTGAGTTCATTATACCATCTGTTAGATCAGACAGATTTCTTGTTCAGTATTAAGTTTGTTCTTGCAGACAAGAAAACTGTTATGTACTTTTTTTGTGTAAGTCTGTAAAACCAAGATGCATTCATTAGTTGGAGCAGGAATATGAGTAGCATGTAAAGCTGTATTTTCCAATAACTATCGTTTAATTGCACATTTTGTTTTATCTATCTGCTCTTAGTTGTATAATAAACATATATAAGAGAACTCAACATAGAAATTAGATTTAGTATCCCTCTGAATTGCTGAAATTACCCTGCCATTGTTATAAAACAGGTTTTTTTTATTGTTCTTAGACTGTAAATAAATGTATTGACAGTAAAGAATTAACGGCACATTCAGGAAGACTTTATTTAATGATGATGATGTAAAATACTTCTTGTGCCATTCGATTTATCTAATTTATAACTCAGTTTGATTACTGCAGCATGCCTTTCATCTGTAAGAATTGCTCCCTGGGGACTAGTCAACTTATTAATTCATCACTTGCCTCCTTTTATGGTTGAAATCCCCATTATACTATGAGCAGAGAATGATCCTCTCTCCTGAAAGCTGCCAGCAAACTGGTTCCAGTTTAGCTGACCTTTTGTTTGTAACTATGATCCTAATGGTTTTTGTATTGGCTTCTGTGTCTAATAGGTTACATTACAATCTACCTTTTTTGTCTTATGGTATCTTGATGAAGTCAGGACAGCAGGAGTGAATTCCACACCTGCAATTACAGAGTTTTAAAAAGAGGAAGGACCTGCTTCAAGTTAACCTGTGGGCTTTTAAAAAATGCCTTTTGATTTATCTGTCACCTGATCCATCAGCAATGAATAATTTTCATGGAAGGTGCACTTTAATTACATTCCCATTTGACTTGCATTATCAACCCTTATCTACGTAATTAATCTCACCAAGTATCCAATTTCTGCCTTTATTGCTTGCAGGCAGACCTCCTGAATTATGTGTGCTCGAATGGGTCTTGGGTCTTTTTCACCAAACAGGCCCTGAAAGAGATCTGGAGTCTTCCAAATCCTGGAAATGTAACTTAGAATGTTTTCTCTTACTTACTGTGAATAAAGTATATTTAATATCACATATATACTTCCATAATCAAAGACATTTATAGAATATTGTAGTCGTGAAAATTATAATAAAACTAGCCGACCCTTTCTTTGTTGGTGTAGCTAATTTGCATGTCATTTTGTGTATGGGTGACGTAGGCTAAATTATTATGTATGACTAGCATCTGTATGAGTTTGCTGATGTGTTCGCCCTAATTACTCTCTAAACTTCAGCATGTCTATTTTTAGATGAGAATTTAAATTTTGTGTGGATTACAGTGAATAAGTTGAAGATGGGTAATTCAAAATTAGAATCACTTTAAATTATCTTTCTACTTTGCATTCAGTCATACACTCTGTTTTCTACAACTTTATTTGGAATTAACAGATATCTCACCTTTTCAATATCTGGATTTTGGTCGTTTTCATTCTTTAAATCTCCCACACTGATTAATGGCAAAGGCCAATCAATAAACATGCCAGTGTAGTTTGCACATATACATACAATAATTCTGAAATGTATAATTTGCCTTTCTGTTACACTTTTGTACTGTAGTGCAAAAAATTTTCATGTGTTTCATGGTATTTTGATTTTGAAATTGTGATTACAGTATATATAGTGTTTCACTTCTTTACTCAGGATGTTCCATAAAACATTGAGAGTTTCTTGGAAATCAGATTGAAATACAATAAATTAACGGACCGTCTGTTTGAAAGTGATATAAATATCTGATATTATTTTCAGCTATGGATTTTCTGATTTGGAGAAAAGAAGGCAACTCAATCATTAGTAGACCAAATAGGTTATAATACTTACACAGTAGAATAGTTTGGAGAATTTGGACTGATGATACTAAGAAAAAAGATGGGAACTTTTATTATTTCGCATAACACTACTTTGAGTTGAAATATAATCAATATAATTAATCTAATCTTTAAAGAAAAAGGAATTGTACCTTAAAAGAGACTATTTGTGCAGCATCATATATTAAATCAATACAGTAATTTGATAGCCAAAAACTCCACCTGAGTCACTCTGCTAATTCTTCAGATATACATTTCTTTCAACGTATGACTGACTATGCCAAAAATATGTATTGCTAAAGGTGTTTGCACAATCAAGAAATATTTAACTGAGATTATTCTCTGTATCAAAATAGCATAAGTTTCAATGTAATAGTACATCTAGAGAAATAGACACCTAAGTGACATATCAGACAAGTTGTACACTGGGTTAGAATCATATTATTTGAGTATCAGGTTAAACAAGTAGCTTTTTGACCTTGGACAGATAGTGTAATCCTTTTGTGATATTAGTACATCTCAATATTACATGAAGCAGTACATTAAAGTATTTTATGTAATAATAAACCTTTGCAGTTGCAAGTTAGTGGTGTCAATACATGGGAATGGAATTTTGGACAGTTTTACTACACATGATCTGCAGCAAAATACGATCTTGAAAAACATTAGCAAAATAATGCTGATTATTATTTATGATTAACGTCGATTTTACTAAAATAGTATGTAGTCCTCTCAATAACAGGGATTATAAAAATAAGTATTTGAATATTCTTTAAACAAGTAATGTTGACACTTCTAAAAACCAACTTATGGCCAAAACTGTCACAGTTCAGGGAATTCTAGATATTAATAATAGGTGTTTTAGATACAGTTTCTCAAATGAATGAATTCTTAATACACTACCTTGATAAATTAAAAATATACATTTATTACTAGTTTTTGTAATGCTGTACTTTTTTTTCAAAAATAATGCCCAATATTCGTATCATATTTTTCTCCTGTGGAGTTAGAAAATTAGGCTATGTGATAAAATACTGACTCCTGATAGTGCTACATGTGGAGCTATATATGTATATCAAATCTAAAATTAACATAAAATTTAGTTATCTCTTTCTCTAGAGATGAATATATTTCTTTAGTTGTCTTTCAAATTATAGGTCTCTTCAACAATTAGAGTTAATTTATGCCAAGTTTTTGTTAGATACTATAAAGTTGGAAGATAATGATTATATATGACTAACATTGAAAATATTCTAAAATCAACAGTCTGTAGTTATTTAGGTTTTTAAAAGATATTCTTTGTCTCCATTAAAACAAGAAAAAGTTAAATGACCTGTTGTTGGTTTTGAGTACTTTTTAATACTCCAAAATAGTCAACAGCTTTGAGGCAACTTTAAAAACATTTGTGAACATACGTTTTTTGAAATTTAAGCCCATTTAATAGCCAAATTGTATAGAAGAAAAATATGATTCATTGAAATACTAATTTTAAGGGAAAGCTGAATTTTGATGATTCAGATATATGACAGAATCATGAACTGAATATTTCCTTTTCTAATTCCTTACAAGCTTCCTAGGCACTTAAAAATTGTTCTCTCATTTAAAATATTTGATTGGTTTCTACTTTTCCACTAGTTCTTCGTCTTTTGTCTAGAAAGCAGTCTTGGAATATACACTTACACACATGGTTTGTTTAGATTATATCAAACTATTAAGTTTTAGAAAGCAAGTATTTGAAAGCGTGATATGTAAAACACAAGAAAAAAGAGGATGTAGAAGAACATGATCATCCATATACATTGCAAGTCTGGATAATGGAACACAGGAGCAGGTTTAGAACTTCATTCACCTAAGACATGGTTCTGTCTCTTTTACATTGCTGCTTCCAGGAGCTATTGGTGGGGATTTTTTGTAACAGGACAATTTTATTAGGCTTCCTGCCCTTGGCTTTTATGCTGTTTGACTATTTCCCTTGCCTCGCAACCAACCTCTTTCTTTCTCCTTTCTTCTTCCTTTTTTTCCTCCACCTTCCCTCCCTTTCTCTCTGCTCTCATCTCTCTCTCTTCCTTTCTTTCTATGTGTTTTGGCAATAACAAGGTGCACAGAAGAAAGCATGCTGTGGTATAAACCATTATTTTAATGTCACAATCATATAAATAATGAACAAAGAGCAGGTTTTCTCTCTGAGAATTTGTTTCCTTCTCTCCAGGATGCCGCTGCTCTTTTTGTCTCATGATATTTAGTTTTTCTGAGGTACATTCAACTTGAGAGCTGCATTTTAAAGATCAATAACGAGAATAACAGCACACTTGTCTTCAATACTCTGCTGTTTGATATGAAAAATATTGGAATATTTTCTTTTCTGCCTGTGCTCTACAAGACAAACCTCCCAGTTAACTACTGCATACATTTATACAAATCTGAATAAATTTTTTTAAAAATAGTTAAGACTTTCTGAAAATAGGTTTTTCCTCTTCAACATTTAAAAAGTTTTGCTTGAATGGATGCAGCACGTTGTGCAAACTGATTTTATATTTGTGAAAGTAGCTTTTTCTTTGGGTAGAATTGGTCAAGGAATTACTCGTTGAAAAGTACGTCTCATTTCTAGTCTATATTCCAAAGCATAAAAATGGAGTCTTTTGTTACAGCCTTGTTCAGTCTCTGTGTAAATATATTCACTTACTCAAAGATCTTGTGATTCTGACCTTTTGGAAATGGTGTGCGGTCACCGGAACCTGGCTTTTGATCACTGGTAATCTTTGACATTATTGGGCAACCTTATCCTCAAGGGTCTCTCCCTAGTATTCCGGGTCAGTCTCCCATGGGAGAAAAGGGAGATTTTGAATTGTGGATTTGGAAACAAAACAGCATTACCCTCTCCTTTTGTTGAAGGTCTTTTCTGTGAAGAATCTCACTGCACTGTTCCTGCAACATAGTACAGCAAAACAACACCATCAGTCCTTTCATTTACTCTTCTATATTTTTATGCCTTCTATGTAACTACTCCCAATCACCATCCTTATAGATGGCAAGCCAAAGCAATAGAGTGGATGATAGAAGCTTTTTTTCTTTCTTTTTGTAGTGTTTCCTAAGGGTATCAAATTCGTATCACTCTAAACAGCCTTTACAGTTCTGGTGAAATTGCTGGACTGGAGGAAGGATACCATTGGAAGCATGGGTTACACGTGGCTACCTGGGCAGTAAGGTGGACCTAGTACTGGCATAGAAATGGTCCCTTCTGTTCATGTATGGGGGGGGGAGGACTGTGAGTATTGGGACATTTGACTCCCCTCTCAGCTTTCAATGTGATGCACATACTGTAAGCAGTTGCATCAGAGGGCAAATACAGTAGAATCTGGAATTTTCATGTATGCTCAACATGTTCCTGATTTACTGATGCTAATCTCACTGAAGACGGTATAAGGAACATTCGCCTGGGCAACCTTCAAATTCAAGTGCAGTGTTTTGCATAGTTATGTAATAATTGTGTATGAATGTTTTTCTCTTGAAAAGCTTGAAGTAGTTGAAAGGCTTGATACTTTTGGTACTGAATACATGATGGGACTATTTTTTTCCCTTTTAAGATATTATTTTCCATTGGCTTTCAAAATATATAAATTATGATCAAACATCCAGTTTGTACTGGGTAGCAAGCATAATATCTGTGCCTGTTTTCTAGTTTAAAGTAAGAAAGATGCATTATATATATCTCAGATCTCTATCCAGTCACCTCAGTAAATTATCAAGAGATGAATGAAGTGGTTTCCTTGTGTGTGATTTGAGTTGTAATAATCTCTGTCTCGTTGCTAAATAGAAAAAAAATAATTTCTATTGTCTTTATTTAAATGTTCATCAAATAGAGAGGAAAGTAATGTAGTTATTCATCAGTATTCAGTAATATTAAACAATATTTTGCAAAGAAAATGATTTTTCTAACCATTTATAGTTTTATAGACCCCATTTTAATTGTTATGGATAACTAGGCATGGAATTAAAATTTTAAAATATTTTAAAAACTAGATGATTATTGTAATGTCACCAAATACTACCAAGTATGATCTCACAGGTCCCGTAGGTTTTTCCTTCTGGTCCTAATTACCTCACTATTCAATATCTTTCTGGTGGTCTCTATTACAAAATACAGGTGCTTTTAAATATGTTATTATTTCAATTCTTCTTTAAAAAGTAAGGTCTTTTGTCTTTAATGACATTCAGAGCTTTAACAAACCATTTAGAGTTATAATGTAAATACCAATGAAATTGTAAGATTTTACATAGAATTTATGTCTCGGGCTTGGACAGGGCCAAACAGCTTGTATTACACCCAGACAGATAGACTATCACGTGTGTTGATGATCGTGTTTTATATTAAAGTCATTTCATTCTAGTACTGAAAACAGAAGAGAATTTTTACAATATTTCTTGGATGTCCATGTGAGATTTTAAAGACAGAAAAATGAAGGCTAAAGTCATGTAGAAAATATTGAAGGATTTAGTCCTGCCTGTTAACACACTGTTAATTTCCTAGGAGTCAAATTTACAACAGTTTGGTGAGAAAGATGTTATTATTCAGAATGCAAGAAGTTAAAGAAATTGCCCAAGTTGATAAGGCCTAAAAAGTGAGGAGATAGGATTACCCAGGAGGTCAGACAGGCGCAGTAACCTATTCTATTCCCTATCTTATTTATCTTTTGCTGTCCTTGCTTTTCATAGTTGTGTTGTCCTATTTGAGGAGTAAAAATCAGTCTAATAAACATATGATGATACTTATAACAAAACATTTTAAAATACGTGTTCACATCACATTCTGTACTACTTTGGGATTAAATGTAAAGGTCAAATACGCAAAGATATGCATGGTTATCTGGGAATGAAATGGATTTGTATCACACTCTTAACCTTGATATTTGTGATTTCATTCAGAATATCCTTTTTATAATGCATGGAAAAGCCACTAGAATGTAGATTTCTATACAGAGTAGTAAAAATGATAACAACATATTCTCTGGATTTTCCTGATCTTATATGATTCCTTTCCTTTCTAGTGATTTGATAGTGTTTCGAATTGTAAATATTTTATAAGCAGGCTAGATAATTATTTTAAAATATAAAATTAATATAAATATAAACGTAAAATTATTCTATATTATTTTGATGATTGTTAATTCAGATTCTCCTTTTAAAATTTTTTATTAGTGCATATTACCAATATATAATGATTACATTCATCATGGGCAATTGTTACAAGTTTGTAACACATCTCAATATTTTTTTTTACTTCTAATTCTTACCTTTTTACCAACAATAGATTCATTTATTTATCTTATGTGTCCTTATAAAGTTAATTTTCATACCTATTGATCAACAACCAAATTAATAGGCCAAAAACATACAAAACACATAAGATGATTATATTAAATTAAGGTACACTTTTAGATGTATTGTCCATGCTGGATTACAATGACTTTTTTCTCTCTCTCTATTCACAATTGAATTGCTTTAAATTTAATTATATTAAATCTGTATCACATTGCTGATTATACCAGTTTATTTGAAAATATGAAATTAAAGTATTCTAAATAATATTTTTATTTAATATATGGAAATTTAGAGCATTTTCTAAAATACCTTGTTTTTGCCTTCAGAATTTAAGGTGTATTTGTAGGATGTACCCAGAAGCAATACTGATGTTTATACAAATTTCTGTCATGCACAAACACATTGTAATGTAGCACACACATTAAATTTTATTAAAATTATAATTGTGTTCCCATATGGAAAAAAATATAAAAATACAAGCCACTCAGCAAAGAAATATAATTTGCAATTTTGCATAAATTCATGTCACATTACAGATTAGAATATACAAAATTCAGATTCTGTAGATAACTCTTCATTGTTTACAGAGTGTTATCCAAAGCAATATTGCTTTAACTTTTTATACGTTTCCAGTGAAATAATTCTTTGTCTTCAGTTATTTGGATTATTTCTCTTACTCTCTATGATAATTTTGTTGAATGTTTATCTCAGTACATGAAATAAATTTAATGTATATCATAGAAGGATTCTCTGTTACTTTCAATTATACATGAAAAAAAAGACATAGATCTACATTTGATTTAAAGGTGCTCCAGAATATGCTTTTTATATGTTAGCTGCTGAAGATATAATCTACATATTTCTGGAAGGCATGTGGTTGTTGGATTTGAAAAGGTTTAAAAATTTTAAAATTGAAGAAAACTGAGAAAAAAATTTGGAAGAATATCAGTGGAAACCTTAGAAAACGTGGTTTTATTATACTTGTGTGAATCTATATGTAGAAAATAAAATTAGAGAAAGCATATCAGGCCATCTTTGTTCACTACTTTAAAAAAATTCAATTATATTCTTTATTTCCATTGTTGCAATTTGTACATTCTTTGTCACAGTTACGTCTATACTATTTCAGGTTTACAGCATTCCTATGTTGCTAATTTAATACTCCAACATCTGCAGTATTTTTCTCTGTATATCCCATTGCTTTATTGAAATATTTCACATATATGTAGTTTTTGTTTTAAATTTGAACAGATAAATCTAATGAAAATTTGCTTAAGAAATCCTCAATGTTGTGGTTAGGTATGTTCTCCAAATAGCAAAGTCCTGAAATCAATGCCAAAGTACGAAATCGATCACTTAAGTGCTCAACACAACTGAGATGCCTCACACCTGATCCACAAACTAATGTGGCAGAAGGAATAAAAATTATTTTTCCTTTAGAGAAAAGGCTATTAATTGCCTTAGATAAAGAACCACCTTCATCCTGTGATTGCCCTGTTAGACACTGATTTCAAAATAATATAATTATTATGTTTAACAGTGTGTAATAAAAATTATTCCAATTTTCCTAAGTCATCTTCTCACCTTATTCCACTAATGGTGACATTTTCTCCCTTCCCTCAAAAACATAGTTTTCCTTCTAACTAGCAAAAAATAATACATCTGCTTACACTTTAAATCAGAATTTAATTACTAATAAATTCTTCATTCATATCATTGCTCAGTATCTTCTGCTCCAAATGTCTTTGTTTTTTTTAAATGTCACTTGAGTTGTTAAATGTAGTGTCGATCGGCCCAACAGTAAAGGGTTTGATTTTAACTTTCTGCTATATTTTCATTGCATAAAGTAGAGCTGGTATAGAACAAAAATCTTTATACAGAAAATTACTAAAATCATTTGAAAAGATGACCAGAATGTTTGAGGAAATTCATGGCCACTAAGTTTATCTAAACTCAATCATACTTTTTAATTGATAGAATGTATTTTTTAGGAGATCCCTTATTTTCATACATCTGCAAAGAGGTGCTATTTTGGAAAAGTATTTGAAAAATAAAGTATGTCAAGATTGATAGTTGTTAGTATAGCAGTCACATTCTTTATTAGGAGTCGAGAGAAATTCTTGGAAAGGTGCTTGGACCATATGCTGTTTCTGTGTTAGCATATCTAAAAATGACAAGTTTATTTCCATATTTTCATTAATATTGCCTGTAGTCTGGCTTTGGTGTTAATTGACAAAACCTTTCAAACTTTTGTGTTTCAAGGAAAAACTGGTAATTATTGGCAATTAGAATGTTCATTACTTCTTTAAAAATGTATGGTGAGGGTTGGGGACTCAGATCAGTGGTAGAGCACTTGCCTAACAAGCGCAAAGTCCTGAGTTCGATCCCCAACACCAAAAGAAAAAAAAAAAAGTATCCTAAATATTTAGTGGCCAGTGTCTCATTCAGAACTTGTAGGGCAGACTCTGCTATTACTCATATTAGGCATGTATTCCTTATGTCTTTACAACACAGACCTGAAGAACAGGACATACTCATTAATCTAACTGTAGTGTAAAATTCCTAATGAAACAGAAGTTAAAAGTTAAAAAGGTCTCATTACTTCATTTAAGTTCCATAAGAAATTAGTTTGCTTGTATGTGTGTTAAAATGGTGAAACTTTCACCCTTGTAATGCCACTGTTAAAGTTGGTTTTAATAATGAAATATAACCATGGAAATTTATGATGTAGTTTTGGTTAATTCATTCCACAAGATATGGCCTGAACTTGACCTTTCTTTCCTTCTTTTTTCAATAATATTGTTAACTTTGGATTAGAAATCTGAGAACTTTGCCTGTTTTAATTTCATGTTTTAGAATTATTTTGTCAGTCACAGTCTCTTTAAGGAAACCATTCCCTCTTTTACTTCTCTTTTCTCCGGCAAATCTTTCTTCTTATTACTGTGTGCTTAGAAGAGGCACATTGCTTATGCAGGACTTCAGTAGGACTTCTCCAATGATAATACATTATTATCCAGATTAATTAGTGCCTCTTTTATGTTTTGAAATTTTTATAACTCAGGAATCAATGTCTAGGACAAATCTTGCCATTCAAATTTAATAAAATTATGTAAGACCAACTTATCCCCGTTTTGAGTGGGGAGGAATGTCATTAAAGTATGACTTATGGTGAATTTTAGAACACTGTGGAGTCCCTCATCAAAACATTCCTGGTTGGATCACACTTGGAAATTCATTCATGATGTACTTTACCTCAAAACTTTTATTCATTGTTATATTGTTCAAAGGTATTTATTCAGCATGTTATATGTTTCATAGATTATTTTAGGTGCTGAAGAAAAGCAATAGACAAAATATATCTTTGTCCTCTAGAATTTTTTACTGTGGGTGACATGGGAGTGGAACAAAAAAAATTAAATGTGTAAAATATATATAAAAAGTAGATGTTGTTTACATCATGAAGAATGGCATAAAGTTGTTGGGGGCTTACAGCTTTTAAAAGTTGTTAGCAAAGGCTTCTTTGAGAAAATGACATTTGAATAAATGCCTGCGTGAGATATGAAAGCAAAACCAAGAGAAAGAAGCATGTTTCAAACAGGGAGCACAGTCTGTGCTGGTCCGGAGCAAAGTATGTACTTAGCATGATGAGCAAAGTATGTGCTTAGCATGATGAGTGAAGACAAGCGTAGTGTGCAGAGGCTAAAAGAGCGGAGTAGAGAAGGCAGGATGTTAGCGATGTCACAGAATTTAACTGTGCTTGGGTAACAATAACCCTGGGCTATAGACGGGGATGGAAAGCTACTGGAAAGTTTGAATTGAAGTATGACATTTTAGCAGTGAACTTGGTTGCTGGGTTAAGAATGGCCCTGAGGGAGCTGAAGGGTAGAAGCTGCAGATTTGTTTGGAATAAATTAGAACAGAGATTAAAGTGGCTCCACCAGACGGTGGTGATAGAATGTCCAGAAGTCACCAGTTTGCTGTATATTTAGGGGACAGAGTCAAAAAATTAGTAGGCCCTTTGCATAGTTTAGCAAGTTTTGAGTATTTTAGTTTGAGAAACTGAGAGATGAAATGGCTGGTAACTCAGATGCAGACCTTTCTTGAAGGGTCAGGTAAGAAGAAGCGTAGGAGCCCCGTTCAGGGCATGCTGAGAGTAACGTGCCTGTGGCTGCCTGCAGCTGGGTAGAGCAGTCTGGAGTTCCTGTATGAGGTCTGGGTTAGTGGCATGAATCTAGAATTTTCAGCATAGACGTGAAAATTGAAACCATAAAACAAAATAAGCTAAAAATAGTATACATATAAATAGAATTAAAAGAGGATTAAAATCCAAATGCCAGGGTGCTGGGTGATAAATAACACTCCAGAATTGTAACAGAATGGCAAGACAAGAGAGAAATTTAGAGTTTGATGCTCTGAGAGCAAAGGAAGTATTTCAGGGAGGAAGCAGTGATCTGTGTAAAATGCTGTTGATAGTCTCGCAAGGTGAAGAGTGAGAATTTTAGATACAATCAACCCAGTATGAGTCTCGTAGCCGTGAGAACAAGTGATGTGTCTTAGGTAGCACTAGTCTTTGGACTGAAGGTGTCTGATACCCAGTTCTGTCCCTCACTTGTCACTTCCTGCTGGGAGTATTGGGCCTAATTTTAGACAGCAAGGGTTACAGCAATACAGACAGATATATTTTAAAGTGATGAGAAACCTAAAATAATTCAGGATTGTGTAATACAAATACCAGTTGCAAACTGGATTTGGCTAGCTTGGAGAAAACTGAGGAAGTTATAATAGCAACGGGATGCAGGAAAAGGCGTAGGAGAAATAAAACGGATTAAGATGTGTTAGGTACATGTATCACCACTTCATGATAAATATAATCATTATATACTCCAAACATGTAGTAATATAAATAAAAATTTAAAAAACATAGCAACCTTCCAAACCTCTGCAGCTTTACATTTTACAAAACACCGAATATATTGAGTGTATTCAATTACAATTTGTCTCTCAGTGATTTTTCTCGTCACTGATTTATTTAATAGTGAGCACCTGGGATGAGCCACACACTCTTGGCCCCTGGAAATGAAGTAGTATGTAAGAAGGATTCCTATGTTCATAAAACAGATTGTCTAAGAAGTGTTAGTCCAAGATGGTGATATGGCATGATAAGATCCCGGGTCCTCTGGTATTGTATTAGCAGGAGCCCCACTAAAGTTGATGGAGAAGAAAAAGAGAATAGTCTTATCCTAAAGATTCAATGAACAAATCAGATACACTTGAGGGATTTGTAGGTAAATGAATGCAACTTGAGAACATAATGTTAAGTAAAATAAGTCAGACACACAAGCTTACATATCACATGGTTTCTCTTATATGAGAAAAAATATATATATATACAAGTGAAGAGCAAAATAGAAGACAGATAAATAGAAAGTAGGGAGAAGTTCAAATAGTTCTCCAAATTACCTATTCCATTGTTTCAAATGTATTTTAGTATCTATGATATTTTCTTTCATTTATACTACTAATTTTTCTTAGCCTACTGAAAGGAAAGTTTTGCGTACTGTTTCTTCTTTGTAAGAGTCTTTGTCTATATCTTGTACTCTGAGTAATGACTGTACTTTTAAGATGATGAGACACAGTGTATTAACTATTGTTATTCTCTTATTTATGAAATTTTGTTGTATTTTTTCATAAAATAAAAAATTGCTTTCTATACTTTTTTTATACGCTCTTCTACTTTTACTTTTCAGTGAATTGCTAGAAATCCTCACAGATGTATGATTTTAGAGCACATGCTAATGAGTCTTTTCCATGTAAGTGCTAGTTATGCTTTCGTTAGATATTTAACAACCATAAGAAATTGTCTCCATGTATTTTATATCTATAGAGCATTTGTTTAAAAATTACTCACTTGTTTAAGATGATGCTGAATGTCGTACAACATTTTATTGACATTAGGGTTGTGTTTTTAGTAATTTGTTGTGCAAATACTTTTTGTGCATTTACATTATGACAGACAGTTTTTTGCTCAGGTCTTGGGGATTCAGTGATGAAATAGACAGAACCTCTTAGGAAAACTAGACAATAGCAGATAGATTTCCATCTTTTTCCTTTCACTTTCACTGATACTAGGACATTATTCCTGAATGTTCTTGTGGATTTTTTTTTATTATTTGAATTTAGCCAGTGAGTAGAGTTATCTGCTGCATAACTAATGTATGGTAGAGATACCAGGCATTTTATGAATCTGCAATGACCATTCCTGAATCTTTGATTGGTCTCCTTGGTGGCGCAGAAAGGATGCTGTGTCATTTTGCACTGACCATAGGCATCAGCACTACATCTACCTTGAGCCATCAAAAAAAACCAGATAATTATTGAATCTCATGTGTTTGATGATAGTCGTTTTTCTTGGCAAATGCTTGAATCAAGCAAGTTTTTTTCATTGATGTTTTTGTGATTCAAAGTCCTTTTTTACAGCCAATTAGATATATTCAGATTCTTGAAACTGCATCTGAATGGATGTATTAATGTATTAAGTACACCAGTAGGTTCAAAACAATTTTACTGCAGTCAAAATTGATTAAATGTACACCTGCTTTCAATATTAAGAAAACTGATAGTTCCATTTTGTTGAAATATTTTAGATTCTTTATCTTTTATTTTTACCTAGGTACTCTAAGGAGATATATTTTGACAAAAATGGGACTAGGTAAAGTGGGCTAGAAGCAATATTGTTGAAAAAATGCATCCTGATATTTGGCATTTTTGTTTTGTTTTGTTTTCTCTCTTTTTTTTTTTTTTTTTTTTGGTGCTGGGGCTCAAACTCGGGGCCTTGTGCTTGCTAGGCAAGTGCTCTACCACTGAGCTAAATCCCCAGCCCCACATTTGGCATTTTAAACAAAGTTTGTAACTACAGAATATTTTATTCAATCGATCCTAGCAGTATTTTGGGATCAATTACCCATTACTATTTTGCCTATATTCATGCAGCTTAGTAACCTGACATTTATTTTGATAAAAGAGCATACTATTTTTTTTAAAGAATAAGATGGTGTCTCCCTGAAAGAGTTCTAGTATTTAAAAGAAAATGGAGTAAATCCAGTAACATTGAAATTTCTGTGGCATAAAAAACAATTAAGACTAATTCTTTTTAAATTTCATTAGTCCGTTTTGAATTTGGGATTAATATTGATCTGTATTTTGTAATAAGTATTTCTCGGTGTGCATAGTATTCCTGGAAATTCTATAGATTTTCAGCTAGGAGATCTTAAAATAAATTTTAGTCTACACCATAAGTGCGTCTTTGCATTTTGGTTTGAACTTTTTGTTTGTTTGTTTCTCCCTAGGGGAACTATAGAGACAGAGGATAAAAGGTGTTTTTCTTGTAAGATAGAAAACCAGTTTGTCTGTTTCCCTCCTCAGTCTACTCTCATGCATCCTAGTTTTTATGCTACATAACCCCAGTCTTAGAAAAGATATGTTCACTGGAAAGTATAGGTTTTTCCCAAGATTATTATGCACGAGAAGATATATGAATAGTGAGTGGAGAATCTATGGATAAAAGGCTTGCACATATGCCTTCTTCCTCTTAAAATGTGAAACATTTTTACTTCTGCTTTTGCTATGAATGAGCACACAGAAACATTTTCCTGGCCAGGGATTTAGCTCAATGATTAGAGTGCTTGCCTTGCAAGCACAAGGCGCTGAATTCGATCCCCGGCACCACAAAAAAAAAAAAAAAAAAAGAAACATTTTCCTCCGCTTCCCAGTGAAAGTCTTGATTTGTAAGAAAATGCAAAGATCTGAATGTTTTGTGTTTCTTTGCCTGGGTTACAACAAATGAAGATGTATATCTTGAAGCCACAATTACTTTCTTCTTTTATTGACCATGTTTCTCAAGTCTGGAAAAATGCACTCCATTCCCACTCGTCCCAACATCCTTGCACACATATTTTTAAAACTGTGGCCTCCACTATTTTTTTTAGAGATAGTGTGCACATATTTGACAAGATCCGGTTTTCTGGATCTTCTTCAAAACTCCCCGTGACTTGCTAATGCATTGTCTGAGTACTGTGATCCTGCATTGCCTTAGTAAGCATCCTCCTGTATTATTGTAGTTCAGCCTTTTAATATGCTCTGGGTTCCCAGAATCTAATAATGGTTAGCAGGTGATTCTTCCTCAGCCTATAAAATCTAATAGTCACTGAGGTGTGTGGAATATTCTTTGGTACCAGCTTAGTGCGATTTGGTTTTCAGGTATAAACTTTTTAATACATTCACTTGGGATTTTCTTAGCCAGTCTGTATATTTGGGGGCAAGTTCAGTAGATTCTGATAAATATTATAAGGATTTAATTGTAAGCATTTTAATGCAGTGTATGCATGTGCAAGCAAAGGTAGCTATCCCATGACAAATAATACATATTTTTTGGAGGGGTGCTGGGGATCAAACCCGGGGCCTCGTGCAATAATACTTATTTTTGACAATCATTCTGTCCATATTAATTTTTTGAGGTTTTTTTGCCTAAGAAAACACATCAGAAGATAATAGTCATCCTCATGCTGTAAGTGGAGATCTCAGAAGTATTTCTTGTACTAAAAAGAGTTTGCCCCTTTGTGAATGGCTCAAGATTACTTTTGCCAACTTAAAGCAGACCACTGATACTACTTGGAAGCAGTTTTGTATTCGTGACTAAATACATGTGAAATATGTAAGTGGAAAGACTCCTGGAGTTAAGATTTTAATATTTCAGTTGTAGATAACTCTCTTTGAAAACATAGCTTTTTATACAGATTTGGTGTGAAAATGTTTAGTTGAGCAGATGGAGATCCAGCTGGTAGAATATATGTTTATTGGGGTATCTGGCATTTAACTGCATCCAAAAATGATATCAAACTGAAAGATGCTAAGGAGCAGCACTGTATGAAATCCAGTATGATCAGTTAGGGGTAGAAATCTTTCATTTTTTATTTCTTAACCTTGTATATATATATTTTATTCCAGATGGAATTTTCAACTTTAAAAATAAAATCTGAGAAAATATAAATAAAATTGTCAAACAGCTGCCTTTCCAAAATCTTGATTGTATTAGTCCAAGAGAAACTGGCTACTTGCTATTTGTGTGTTGGAATTTAGTACCAAATGACATGTGTGTGTGTGTGTGTGTGTGTGAGTGTGTGTGTGTGTGTAAGAATACAATAAACATGCACATGCACATTTCGTAGAACTTTGTGCTCTGTCTACTTGAAATCACTTTTTTGGTTTCTTGAGCTAAAGTGTAAGAAGTGAAGAATGAGAAAGAGTAGAATAGTGAGAAAAAAAGGAAGAAAATATTTGGGGAAGAATGACAAGAGTCCTAAACAGTTTTGAAAATATTTTACCAAATGGAGTGCCAGTCTGTAAGCCTCCACTGAAGTGAAAGAAAGGCCAATTTAATAAGGAATAACAGTATATTCACTCCCGATTTTTAGAGCATTTGCATTAAATTGATTGGTATTTTCTACTTGGGTTTTGTTTTCTAGAAAGACAAATAGAAGTCAACTTTTGTTAAAATGCTTAAATACATATACTAAAAAATATACATATATGCACAAGTACCTATTTGAAACTGAATTAAGAAGAGTTAAGCAGAAAAAATAATTCTAGTTAATGAATTTTTTTGCATCTAGTTTTGCATTTGTGTATCTGAATATTATAGCATATTTGCCATAAAAATACTCCTCCAAAATAATATTTTGGCCTCCCCTATAACATTTATATTTGTATAATAAAAAAGCATTGCTAGCAGCAGACTATAAAACATACTTGGTTTTGGTTTCCATATAAGTTCTGGGCTCTTCCTAAATTTTAAAAAGAACATTGACTAATACCATATTTCTTTTCAAATATCCATGTTAAATGTCTCTTGTTTTATAGTAGTTTCTTAGAGTATAAATATATACAGACTATGTTACATGTATAGAGTATAGATATCACAGTGTAGATTATATGTGTGTACATCTGTATATACCTAATGTGAGAGTGTGCATCTGTGTCCTGTAAAAACCTGTGTGCTTAATTTACATCACACTGTCCCCTATATTAGGTTCTTTGCATTCATTATCTCAACGAATCCAGACAATGCCTGATGATATTAATGTTATTTTGCCATTTTAGAGATGAAAGAAATCAAAGTGTAAAGTTTGCATAACCAAAGATATACAGAGGCAAGAATCAAACTCATAATCATGTATCTAATCACAATGCCTTATGTCCTTTTCTAATTTTTAGTATTTAAGAACCAAAATTAAATCTTAAAGACTATGGTTTAGACATTTATCTGAGTAGCTGTCCAATTTGTTTAACAAATTCATGAACAGTTAATTGATTAATTGTGAAGCCAGTGTGGAGCTGCGTGGCCCCAGGGCCCTGGCGAGGGAATTCCTCCTATGAAGAGAACAGGTCCTCTTGGTCTCCTCTGAGGAGGTGTACTTGTCTGGTGAGGCCAGGTGTGTAAAATCTAGAAAGCAAGCTAGAAATCCGGATTTCTCAGTGAAATCTTCAGTTTTTACAACTTTGTTATTGTCTAATAATTAAATTTGAAAGCAAGCAAAACCCTCATTGTATCAAACAAAACCAATATGTAGGAAAGAGACACGTACATTAATTTGTGAACTCAGCCATAGCCAGGCATTGCGGCTTGAGTTCGAGCATGAATAGACTTCGCGACAGAGATACATAGGTAGCAGATTTTAATGGTGTCTGCTTTTGGGATCAACAGCTTAATCTCTGTGAATGGTAGACATATAGTGAACGAATAAGTTATTAGTATCACCACTATATAATTACTTAGTTCTCCAGGTTTTGTTCCCAAACTTGTAGGTGCTTGTTACAAAAGTCGGTCCTAGGACTCACGCTTAGGAAGTATTCGTTCTGTAGGCAAACTGGGCTGAGCCATTTGTGCGTATTTTTATATGTATGCAAGTGATTCTAATGATTCCAATGTGCATGTCAGATGTTTGGCAGTTTGAGATATATTGATCTAAAAGAGATATATAAAAATACAAATTCGTGTGTCTTGTTCAAGGCGTGGGTATTGTACCACAGAACTTTACTTTTTTTTAAGCTGTCCTTATAAAACTTATGATAAGCCAGTAAAACTACCGCCCTGATTTTATTCAGCAGTTAGTACATGGGGAAAAAAATACGTTAGCTATTTTGTAAATCATGGGATATTTTAAGTGAAATTACAATTTAAATAATCAAAATAAGTTTCGAAAAGTTCCAGTTTGGTGAGCTCTCGCAATCCCATTATTTCAGCATTTTCGTGCTGCCTCAGGACTTGGCTAATTGTATTGGGCCATCTTGTCTCTAAAGCATTAAATACTAGCAAAGCTGTGTAGGCTTTTAATATAATTTTCCAAATTATATTTTCCAACTAATGCTTATGTAATTTCAAATATTATAAAAATGCAATATATTTATTTATTATTTATTGTAAATAGTTATATTTCTTTCACATTGAACCACACATCTGACCTAAAAGATAACATTTTTTAAAATCATGATTGGCAATAATAAATATACTTCATTAGAACCTGTTTTTACTAGCTATATTCTTAAATATGTTTACTAAATACGAAAGGGAATTGCTTTTTTCCCAAGTGAAGTAAAATTGCACTACAAATCATTTTATGCTAATGATTGTATTCTGTTAAAATAACCAAGCATGTTTCGTCTTTAATCACTTTGCCTATCATTCTAATATAATCTTAATTGTAAGGAATTCTCTTTTGCAATGAAAGAACTAGTATTCTGAATATTTGAATTTTACTTGTATATTGAAATGCTTTGGTAAGCTTTTGTTAAATTTGCAGAATATTCCAGTGTGTTGAACTCTCTGAGTATTAAAATATGACACTTTTTAAAGCACTTTTAAATAAAATAAATGCCTGTCACCAAAATGTAATATCATATATAATTTCTGTAGTTTCACAAGGAGGCTACTTATTCAGTGAAATGGATTAGTGATTTATCTTCCTTAAATAAGCAACTATACAAAACAATACATACTACATACAATACATACTACAGGTTTTACCACTGAGTCATGTCTTTAACTGTCTGTCACTTTCTTATTGCAACATTTCACCCAATTTAAGGTTCTGGAAATAATCTGGAATCTACTTTCCACATACTTATATAACATATATAATCAGACCACTTTTTCACATGCACAGCTGTCTGCCTCCAGCATTTCTTACCTGAACTACTGCAGAACTTCATAATAGACCTCTGATGTTCTACCTTTGTCCCCTTACAGTCAATTTTGCATCCATTTCAAAAGCATAGACTGTTTCCCTCTCTGTTCAGAAAACTGGGTGCTTCTGTTCCCCACCTCACTCAGAGCTGGAGTAGAAATGTGCTTGGCCTCAGGAGATCTGCTTCCTCCTCGACTTCCTTAACCTCCTTGGTCTCCTCTTCCACCACCCGCCTCACTCACATGTTCTCAGGGGATCTCTCCTTTCTCTGATTTTTGCTGACAGACACCAGGAGGGCATATAGTTTTGGGCCTTCGTTCTAACTCTTCCCACTACTCTCCGAACGACTTCACCTGGGTATCTGTTTGGCTTGTTTACCACCTTCAAATAATTGTTCACATCATATGTTCCCTGTGAGCTCTAGCCTGACAACCTGATATAATATATCAGCTTGTAACTTCACATTGTGGACACCTTTACCTTGCTCTCTGTTTCTTAGTTCTTGGCGGCACAGTTTTCTTAGTTGTTAGTTTTACTGTCTGTCTTCCTTTGGAACAGTGTAAGCTGCATTAGCATTGAGATGTTTCTTTTCCCTTGTTTTATTTCCCTTAACACTTTGCAAGAGTTGTGTGAACATATGAGGCCCTTAATAAGTATCTCACATTGAATTCAAATCTAGTGTATCACATTAATAGGAAGATAAATCATTAAATGTGTATTTTTATGCTTAAAATTTTAAATCTGAATATAAATGACAACAAGGGTTGAGAAGAGAAATACTAGAAAATATAGTTTTATATATATACGTATTTTTATATACATATATAATTATATATAGTTTTCTCAGCCTCAGTAATAGTTTCCTGACTCTAGAATTTTAGATAACTTTAAAATTAAGGAAAAATATTTTTACAAAAGAAGTGCTAACAAGTGACTGTGACCTCCTTTTAAAGTATTTTTCTCCAGAAGAAATTGCTTGAATCTTTAATAACTAATCTTGCTGTAAGGATAATGACATAGACAACAAAATAAAGTAAAGCACCAGTGTACTTTTGTCTTCACTGCTTCTTAAAAGCAATTGTGTTTAAAACTAAGCAGAAAATGTAAGATTAAGGACATCTTATAAACTACATACACTTACCTGTATAAAAACTGTACTACTTTATTGCATTATCTGTTTTCTTAATTCTGGTGAAAACAACTTCAAGAAGTTGTACTTGTCTACAGACCTGAACTTAGATGCCGTGAATTAGTGAACTAGATGGCTTCAAAATGCCTGGTTCCAAGCAGCGTCTTTCTGTGCAAAGCTTGCACTTTCTCACCAAGCAGATGGCAGCATGGTGGCAAGCTATGGAGACATGGAGGCCAATTTATTCTGCCACGCACTGGAAACTGTGCTAGAATTTGTGGGCAAAATAAAAACAAGAGAAGGAAACTAACACTTTTTAAGAGCCATATTATATACCAAGCACTGCATTACTGTTTTCATATACATTATTTCATTCAAGAAATCCTTGGATTGCTGAGAAAGATATTTTAACACATAGGAGTTCATATGTCTTCTAAGTACATTTTTTAAAGAGAGTAATTTCATAATTGAATTATTTGTGCAAACTTCATGCAGTGCAATATTTCCATCTAAAGGAAATGAGAGGGCGTTCCAGATTCCAAAAATGATTATGAAGAAGGATGGAAGATGGAAATGAGAAGTATGATTACGGGATGGCTGTCTTCGAGGAAGACGAAGAGTTCCAACCCATATGTCACTTCACTAGATAAGCTACTTCATTTCTTTCCATAGCTAATGATTTTGCAAGGGATTTCTAAAGCAGCTGTAATGGCAGCAGGAGCCGGTTTCACATACTGTAGGTGCTAGACGTGGTCAAAGAGTTCTGCTTTTGTGACAGCTGAAGGGGTTGGGCAATGGATGGCTTGAGTTGATAGGGAAGGAAGATATAAATTAGTGATGCTCTAAGTCTGATAAAATTGGGTCTGCCTTAGAAGCAACTATTTAAACTTGTAACTAAGTGTAATTCTGCAGCTACGTTTAAATGCGGATTAAGACTAAGTCTTCATGTGGCAAGACCCTGTTAAAAAAAAGTTCATAGTTGAATTAATCATTTGACTAATGTTAAAACAGAAAGGACTGTAAAATGTGTCTGAGAATCAATCATGGCTTATAATTCATGTATAAAAATCACCAAGGCAATCAGAAAATTAAGTTGTATAAAATATGTTCCCCAGATCAGTACCTTTATTTTTTGAAAAGTCATTCTGTTTTCTCTAGGCTTGTTACTACTGCTATTCTACCATGCATTCCTAAGCCATGCTTCTGCCTATTATGCATAGGGAAATGTATATTTATTTACATTAGCTTATTTAAAACACAATTGAAATAGTAGATCTTCTTTAAAATTCATGTGATAAACTCCAAAGCCACTAAATCGTTGTGTTTCTGAAAGATTGTGTCTGCTCACACAAACATGCAGCTTACCCTCTAGAGAATAAAACCCTCAAAACCATTTGCCTATAAACTTGCTCTCACAGAGGAAGGAAGGAAAGAAGGGAAGAAGGGAGGAAGGGAGGGAGGGAAAGAAACAAGAGGAGGGAAAGAGAGAGAGACAGAGAGAGGAAGAGGAGGAAACACAGAATGCCCAGACATTATTGTATGTTTAGCAAAGAGCACCCAGGGAGAAGTGACCCCAGGAAACACAGCAGGCAGCTTGGTAGCTTTATTAATCACCCAATATGAAATTACTGGATTCTATCTTAGCCCTGTGGTTTAGTTTTCCTCTTGTCAAGACAAGTTTTTATTTTCCATCTGGCTTCTAAAAGTTTTCGATATTTGCTTTTATAGCGGTATCACTTAAACATTTAGAAGCCATACATATAAGAAATGCATCCAGACAATCTTGAAATGAACAGCATCAGTTTATATAATGCAGAAACTCAGTATCACCAGATGTTCTCACAAATACTTAATCTTTCTAAAATTTAGTCAGACACAGTAAGACTTTATGGCTCAGGTTTACACAATCATTTTTACATACTACTATACAAATTGCACAATTGATATCGTATGTATAAATGGTTAATTGTACATCAGATAAACGCTTTGGACCTGATGTTTAGATGCTTAAAAGGGAGGATACTGCTTTAAACGTGTAGGTGTTTGCACTGTGAAATTATGTAACACAATTTAGACATTCTATAATTGCAATATGTAAATAAACATTGTCAGTATCAGAACAGTAGCTCTCAAACCCTCTTAAAATATCTCCAGCCTACAGGGAAAAACTTAAATGTTTTCAGTTAATGCTGTAGGAATAAATCCTAATGTTATAAACTAATTCACATATGTCAGATTAGGAAAATAAACTTAACAAGGATTTATTTCAACATTAAATTATTAAGAAATTGGAAAGGGGGCATTATGCAGTTACTCTTAAACATAATCAGCTACATATACATTGTTAAATACAAAAGATTTTAAGAAATCAACCTCTGCCTGCCTTCCTAGTTTTGATGAGAGTACAACAGACTTATTCTAATGATCCATTTGTTTCACTCCATTTTTATTGTAACTATAGCAGTACACAACCTTACTATGTCTACATGATGACGTTTTTGTTTTCTTTTAAGTTGTGTGTTCACATTGTACCATCTTTTCACTCTCAAAAACTGGCTTACCTTAACTATTTAACTTAAGGGAACTTTACTTTCTACAAAAGGATCAATGAAATTGACTTCTCCTAAGCCATTTCAGGGTACTTCAGGGTCCACACTCCAGAAGACCTAGTCTTATATAAAGTTCTTCTAATAAAAGGTAAAAGCTGATTCCTTAAATAGAGGATAGAAACTGAGAGCGAATGCTTAGTGTTTTTATTGCAGGTAAAAAGATGCATCCTGAGTTTACATAGCTTCATAGCCATGTTTGGTTAAGACAAAACATTGTACTATATGACTAAAAACTTGAACAAGACAAAAACCAAGAGAGCGTCAAGATGTTGAATTTAGAGTTCAATTTTAAAAGTAGGTAGAATCCCGGTCACGTAGCCACAAAAGGGAAACTTGTTTTACAGATTTTTCAAATAAAAAAGTAAGCTAGTGGTTTTCACAACCAGAGAAATTAGTTGAAATTACACTAAGCTATTACTTGAAGAGGAAATGGGCATTTTTTTTTTTGTCATTTTAAATTGCTAAGCTTAGTGTTGCCTCTTTAAATCTGCCTGAAATTTGCTCGATTTAGGCCTGTTGAAGACACAGGCCACGAAATTGCTGAAAATTCTTACAGGTTTGTTATCTCTCTCTTTTTTTTTTTTTTTGGATAGTTTGGTGGAAATATATTGAGGTATTTGATATACTTCCTAGAAGAAATTAACTTAGTTTTTTAATGTCAATGTCTAAGTAATTTAATCAGAGATTTAAACCTAATGAAAAAATTCAATATTCTGGTTTATCAGATTTTGAAATATATGTATCCACTTACTAAAGTCACTTAGTAGATTTTTATGTAAGAAAATTCTATTGTCAATCATTTTTATTGTTAATTTTTAAATTTTTAATATATAAATATAGTAACTTAATATTTTAAGAAAAAATTGCAAACATATAAGTACTTATTAAATAATGATAACATTTTAAAAAAATGATAACATTTAAGAAAATCCAAAGTTCAATTTAAAATAGCACTGTGATCGAAAAATACAGTGACTATTAGACCATTTATTACAGGAAGAGACATTACCATTAATCCCCCACAAAATATTCCCACATTCAATCTTTCTTACCACTTTCCAAAGCAGCTCTGTGACTCCTCTGGTGGTCAGGCTGTCATGGTTGCCTCAGTGCTCTGAGTCAATTAAAGAACATTACTTTCCTTGATCATTTGACTTTGAGAAGGAGCTAGTATTGCTCTTGTCGCATTGTAATGATGTGGCAAATAAGGGAGATGAGGACTCTTTAGTACCTTTCTGTTAGGTGGTGCTTAGCAACAGCACTCACTGTATTCTTGATCACACCTTGTAAAAATATTCACGAAAGAAGACATCCAGAACTGCTTCAGAAAGTGGTAATAACGATGGGTATAATTGTGTTCAAAGTGAGCAGGGAGAATTTTGAGGGAGAGTAATAGCAATATGTCTTGTAATGTAATAATTTTTAACTTAAATATTCATCATATATTTCAGTCTCACATAGTATTATTAATTAAGCCAGGTGCAGTGGTGCCCGCCTGTAAGCCCAATACTTAGGTGGCTGAAGAAGGAGGAAATTGAATTTGAGGCCAGCATGGTCTACATAGCGACTCTCTATCTCAAAAAGCAAAAACAAAACAGCCTACATGTCCATCAACAGATGAATGCATAAAAAAATCATTGTATTTATATGGAATGGAGTACTGCTCTGGCATAAAAAGGATAAACATGAGTCATTTGTAGGAAAAATGGTTGCACCTTGAGACCATAATGTTTAAGTGATACAACTCAGACACGCAAGCTGAAATATTGCATGGTTTCTCTTACATGCAAAATTGAATATCTGTGAAGTATGAAATAAAAGACAGATAAAAGGAAAAACAAGAAAGGAAAAAAGGTATTGTAATCCAGCATGGACAATGTATCTAAAAACGTACCTTGGCTTAGTGTAATTGCCTTACATGTTTTATATGTTGTTTGGTCTATTAGTCTCTTTTTCAACCTGCGTATATGATAATTAACTTTATAAGGTTTTATAAGATAAATAAATTAATCTGATGCTGGAAAAATAAAAAGGAGTAGAAAGAGGGGAGAAAAGAAGGGAATCAAAATGTGTTATGTACATGTACCAATCCCCTACATTATGTACTGCAAACATGCACTAATAAAAGTTAAAAAAAAAAAAAAGGATAGATAGATAGAAAGGTAAAGTTTTCTTGGCTGAATATTTTATCTTTTTTATCCCAACAATTGTTTGCACTTTTCAGCATAAAGCCCACTAATAGGGTTTTCCATTTGTGAACTCTAATTAGTTTGATCATGCTCGTGGGTCATGAACAGAAGGTGGACTTTCCTCTCTGATGGCTGAACTCAGAGCTCTATAAATGTTCAGTAGAAGAACACTTTAATTTACAATCATGTGGCATGTTAGGAGAGATGTGGGGGCCTGGCATCTTTTGGAAACTATCAGACTCTTTGCAGTATATATCCTTACACTATTCTGTCAAATTCTCACCCAAACCGGAGCTTCGTATCTGTGTGGTTGGGTTCACAGCAGTAATTAGGACACCTACTACACCAGGCAAATAATACAAAAATAATTAAATGGTAGTAGAAATCAGGATTTTATATAGCAATTTTCTCTTGTGGCAATTTTTTAAAGAAAAATAACTGAAACTTGTCAACATTAATTTTTTGATGTAATTAATTTTGGTATATTTTATAAAAATATCAAATTATTTTGTGTATTTTCCTGAATAAGTAGGAATACTTCTGATAATGTATGATGGTTCATCTCAAGAATACAATGTGATCACATCACAGTATGATAGTTTCATTGTGAACATTTTCTGAAACATTGTGACTAGCCCACACTCTGTGCATTGAGATGGCTCTGTTAGACAGAATTAACATTTTATGAAATAAGCCAAAGGAAATTAACGAAGAGAAGGATGTGGAGATTGATGGAATAGAAAAA
Source organism: Hystrix cristata (assembly GCA_004026905.1). Taxonomy (NCBI): domain Eukaryota; kingdom Metazoa; phylum Chordata; class Mammalia; order Rodentia; family Hystricidae; genus Hystrix; species Hystrix cristata. The sequence continues at coordinate 199,556 of PVJO010000646.1, forward strand.
TACAAGAGAAGATACGCCATACTATTACAAGAAAGTTTTACTATTTGAGATTCTCTTATAATAGCATTTATTGTTTCTGGTTATGCCAACAATATGTATTTGGAATAGAAAAGAAATCTAGATAGGTATGATGTAAAAACATGAACGAAAATAATCACCAACTCTTAAATTTTTCCCAAATATATATCACTATTATATATTTGATTGAATATGTTACTTTTCTCTAAAAGCCACATCATATAATTTTCTTAAGGAATGACACATTTCTTGAAAGGACTGCCTTGCATATAATAATAACATAGTAAGATATTTAGGTTATTTTCAGTTCTTCACCACTGTTGATAGTCCCATCTTATTTGTTGAAAACATACTTTATGAAACATTGTAATCTACTTAGGGTATATTTACAGAAGTTGAATTGCCCAGATAAGAGATTTGATGCTTATTGTGAAATTGCAGTTATTTTATTGTATTTTATATAACAAGATGTAGAGAACCACCTGTGTAAGGAATTTTTGTTTGTTGTAGTTTGATTAATTTTTGTTTCTTGGTAACTTTCCAAGGATTATAAATTTCAACACTAAAAAAATTAATGTCATCTATTAGGGCATTTCCCTATTGGTTATTCTCATTTATTTTTCAGTAATATTGAAAGTGAAAAATGACTTTAACAGAGAGTGGTACTTCAACTTTCTCCATTGAAACCATAACCAAAATTTCTGTGAACTTGACATTAGCCAACTAATTTATTCTAGATCTTATCAGCACCATGAAAATTAAGTTAATTTAAATAATTCATCTTTATTTAAAATTATTCAAAACCTAGCCCTTTTTCACCTTTGGTCTTTCTAAAAGCACTTGTTAGATTCCTGGGGAAGCAACAAAGCAATCAAAGAGTTGTTAAGGACCGTGAACCAAATGTGGAATGACTGCAGTCACTAGAATTCATCTCCTAAAAAGTTATTCGACATATTCCTGATCTCACTTTCTTTCTTTGCCTTTTTAAAAATGTGAAACCTGAAAAGTGTTGTTTTCTTACGTTAGTGAAGTTAACTGAATATTTATCTACATTGTTAATTTGATTTTCCAAATATTTATGTTCTTTAATATCAAGTTACCTTAATGCTTTCAATTGCCAACTATACGTGAATATTTCTTTGGTTCTTCATTTAATTTTGATGTTGAGTGAAATGTTTTACACCAAAATACTTCAGACTATTGTAGTGCAATAATTAGATAGATATGTATTCTATTTCTCATGTATTTATGTTGCTGTTTAATCATACGAACTGTAAAGGGTCATGCTTTATGGAACTTTAAAAACAGATTTCTTCCGAATGACATATAACAAAGATTTTTTATTAGTGTTATTGGAAACAGATACTTTTTGCAATGTTTAAATAAAAGTAGTAACTTCTTTTTAAGTCATATTTTATATTTAGATTAGCTTTTTAATTAAAGTATGATGGTGTAAATGCTGGGGGAAATGTCCAGAAAAAATTTTAGAAATTTGATGATGATAAGACTATACTAATTTCTTATTATCAGCATTTTAAATGAAAAATTACATCTATAGATAGCTAGAGAATGTATACACACACAGGAGAAACAGAAAGAACATTATTTAAGCAGTACTCATCTCATGATGCATCTCAGAAATAATTTATCTGCTACAACCCAAGGATGCAAAATAATTTCAAAATAATTGGGCTTTTTTGTACATTTAAGTATTCAGAATTGCTGTAAGCTTTACGTATGATCAGAACTAATTGTGGATTGTTTCTAATTGTAGCAGCAAAACTGAGGAAGTATATTTTTTTCTTTTTATTATTGAAATCTACTCTCTAGCAGCCAGAACAAGTGTTGAAGGGCTTGTGTGCTCCCTCATCAAGCCCTAGAGAAAAGGTTCTAGTGTCTCAAGCCAGAAGGGAAAGTGATGGTTGGGGTCTGGGACAGACTTTGACTTATCAGGTAGCATATCACTCAATAGTGATTAAACCTCAAAAGATTAAAAATGGTCAGTATTTTATTAGATACTAAGAATATGCTTTTTGTTTGAACAGTGTCAGGTTTCTTTGACTCTGATACTGTTAGCTTATTCTGTTCATTGGCATCTCTCCCACCACACATCCTTGACCAAAACTCTGAAAACGAGAAAATTCAGGATCACATTCTCAGTCTATTCTGATGGTGATGACATTTGAGCAAAAATGCACAAATTCATATTCACTAGAGGAAAAAGTATTGGTATTTGAGAACTAAGTAGAAGTTGTTTATTCCTTTCACTATTTTCAAGTAACCACAGAAGAAGGTATTGTTACTGATGCATCTTCTCAGTTTCATCCAGGCTCAAAGCTTGCATGACTTGGGCTTTTCCCAAAGTGGAGAGGACAGAATGTGTCCACACAGTTGCCAGAGGAGAAGGGACGCAGCCATAGCAATCAGTCAGTATCAGCCTGTGGCAGAAGTGCACAAATAGTTTACCATAGTTGTTCTTTCCCCTGTTTGCTGTTTATCTTATTGCCATCAAATTTGATCTGCAATAGTAAGCCTACTAAGGAAAGTACAAAGAAACTTGCCTCAGATTTTTGTACTTCATAATGTAAAATGTAGAAATCATTTTTAGTTTTCATTGACTAGATCCAGCTTCTTAGAAGACTTCTCCTTTAAAGAAGGTGGGCTCAGTCTACTATGTTTTTGTAATACCTACTTCTAATGTATTGTGCCAGTATTTAATAAGCTAGTCCCGAAAAAGCTGTAAATTACTGCAAAAAAAGTTTGTTCAGTATCTGATATCAGAGTCAGAAAAAACAAATTCACTTCCTAAGTAGATTTGGTCTTCATTTTAAGTCCTTTAGTTTAAAATTTTTAAATCTGTAGTACTATAATATCACACACTTTGGGAATTGGCTATTATGGTGGAATTTATTTACTCCAATTAAATCCACTTGGATATTTGAGAGTCTAAAACTGTTTTAGTACTTGTATATACCTACTACTGAGCAAACTCGATGAGAGCATTCTTCATATTTTGTTATTTTTATTAGTACATGTTGCAGTTTTTTATTTTTTTCACTTCCACAGAAATTAACATTATATCTCTCTTATTAAATGTGTTATTTTATATTGAGCTTCTAAATAGAATTTCTAGCTATCAGCAAAATAAATACTCATTCAACTCAGGTTCTGGGAGAATTTCTTGGAATAGAGACTGCTTCAAAAATTCTTTTAATTAAATAATTTTAAAATTTATTTTGGCTTTAGAGATACATACTTTACTGATTTAGTTCAAGTAAATGTAATACTTGAACATAATGATTTCCTCTTAAGTTTTTTTAATGTAAAATATTAACAAATATTTATACTTTCATTGATGAAAATAGACTGTGTTGTAATGGTTTATTGTGCTACTCAGTGTACAGGTTTAATTATTTTAAATCAAGAAAGTTCTGGGTAATAATTGACTGTCTGTTAATGAAAATAAGTGGCTCCATTAAATGGTGTTATATTTCTGTGAACATTCAGGAGATATGAGAGCAATTTCTAAAACAATATATTTTCCACTGAAACGTAACTTTACAAAGATGGCACTAATTGAAGTACCGACAATAGGAAACAAAAAAAATTACTCCCATGAGTAATTGAATAAATTAGTCACCCAGTGTTTCTACTTGCTTGGGAGTTTAATCTATACTATTTTTCAAGGTAACCTGAATATTTCTAGTAAGTCTAAATTATGTTTAAAATTTATTGAAGAGCAAAAAGGAAAGTCACTTTTATAATCAGTAGTTACTGGTCACTTAATTGTGTATATTGTATTTTATTTGGGTTACTAAAAATTATTTTTCTCTGTTACATGGAAACTATAGGTTGAAATTAACTGTGTTGCTTTTAATATTGGTAGAAAACAAATGAAGGAGGAGTGTTTCCTTTTAAAAAGTGATTTATAACCAACCAGTATCAGCTGTCATGAAGATCTGTGAGATTCTGTGTAACAGGACTGTTTCAGTTTCTCATATCATTCCTTAGATTTTTTAGTTGCATAATTTATCTTTTTTTAATTTATTTTATTTTAATGGTGCATTTTAGATGTACATAGTGATAACATTCATCATATGGGAATTGTAACTGTACGTGACATATCTTGCTGCTTCTTTTTTTCCCATTCCTCTCCCCTCCCTTCACCCCTCTTCCCTCCTTATTTACAAAAGCTTTGTTTCCATTTTTTCCTTCTACTTCTTATTTCTCTTGTTCCTCTGTTCCTTTCCCCTCCCCCCTCCCTTGGTCCCTTTCCCATTTGGACACTTTCTTCTCTTTCCCAATATAATACATTTTAGTCTTTATTTACACTTTCAGTTTCTCACACCAGAGAAACAATGCGGTATTTAAACATGTGTGTCAGATTTATTTCACTTAAGAGTATGGTCTCAAGATGCATCCATTTACCTCGGAATATCTCCAGCTTATCGTTCTTTATGGCATCATCTTTCAGTTTTCTCTTTGCCTTTTATCATTCTCCCAGCCCAATCAAATCTTTCCCCACCCTGTAAGATCTAGTTGCTACTTTTGTTCTGAGAACTCTTTCAGTCGTGTTTTGATTCCACACACATGTATTTTATATCAAGAAATGGAAGGGAAGCTGCAGAAATAGCTGTGAATAAAAAAAGACAAAAATTATGGCCCTGCTAGCATTGACATTCTAGTGAGAAGGGGTAGAAAGCAAATTAAATAGACTATATTGTGGTTTAGAAAGTGATGAATAAGAGTGAAAGTGGAATGGAGTGGTGGGGCAGGGAGTGATCAGCAATTTTGAACTCTGATACGATGGTGATACTTAATAGCATGAAGGAGGAAATGGAGCAAGCCGTGTGCACACCTAAGGAAATAATGTCCTGTGCAGACCAAGCACCAGGTGCTGTGCCATGAGGCTGGAGCAGGCCTGGTGATTTCTGGTCATAACAAGGAGAGCGCTGCTGAAGAAGCAAGAGAGAGAGAGCGGTAGGCAGCAAGTCAAGTGTGTGTGGTAGTGATGTGGCCCTTTTCACTGAGGTACTTGGGAAACTGTCAGAAGCTTTCAGCAAGCGGTGACTTAATCAGACCCTAAAGTCATGACATTAATTAAGGCAATCATTTTTATCCAATTTTCTGCACTTCTTACCTGCCTAACCTGATTATATGCCCCTTTTAGTCAAGGACATGAGATAATCAGTTCTTTCATATCTGCCAGAGCATCTAGAATAAAATAGGTGGTATAGTGGCATTTGGTAAAGAATCATTAATTTGGTTGGGGAGGCAGGAGTAGAATGTAGCAAGTAAGCATGGCTGCCAGCTTTAGAAGTTCTTGAAATCTTTTCTGCAGAGACCTGGTAGTTTACCTAGTAAATACAAAAAGGCCAATAGAAACGCCTTTCTGTGTGCAATCTAGAACCAAAACTAAATCACAAACTGTTAGGTAGCTCTCTGTGAGCTTTCCAACTATGTGATTTGAGCAAGCATTCAAAATTTAGGATTTAGGCACAAGGGTCCCTCATCCCACAATGGCTGCTGGTCGTTTACCCCTTTAACAGATCCTGGGAGCCAATTAGAAAATTTCCCAGTGGCTTCTTCCTTTGAGTGCAGTGAAGGCTGTCTTAAAGATGCAAAGCCATCTTTCTCCTATTCATTTCTCGGACATTTATGTCTTAGAGCATGTGAGAAGCATATTAAGTGGTATTCGAGTAACAGAAGAAAGGTTTCCACAGATAATGCTTGACAATTCAATCAAAGAAAGTCAGAGAGAACAATTTATGGGTGAAAGTGACATATAGAAGATAGGTAGAATTCCTGTGGACATTTACAGAATAAAAGAGTGGTCTCTTGCCTTGATTTTCTATATTACAAAAATATAGCTTCACCTTTCATTTCTACAGAATCATAAATCACCTATATACAAATGAAATTACATCTAAAAACCTCCAGTCAAAGCATAATTTAATGTTTAAAATGTCAAGTAGATATTATGCTGATACATGTGATCATGTGTATGTCTTTACTCCCATTTTGTTAAAAAGGAATGTATGGAAATATATTTTTTATATTGTAAGGTAGCCTGCATGTCAAATTTAAAATTGTAGCAATTACTAACATTTCATATGTCTCTACCCCAATTTTTTCTCTTCAGTACTTCTCATTAACATAGTATGCATATTACTTGGTCGTCACACTTCCTATCTCTCCCTTCCTACTCTACTAGGATATAAACCCCACGGAGTCCCTGAGCAGACGCTGGGGCAGACAAAGGCAGGAGGAGGGAGCCCGGGTTAGCAACATCTGAGAGAGGGCAGTACTATCTAGTAGGTCGTTAAGAAGAGGTTGATACTAGCAGTATTTTGAAGACTGACTGGAAAGGGTTTTGTGATGGATTCAATGAAGTAGAATAAACTAAGAAGTGCTCATTAAAATTCCACGTTTTCTGATTCATGTAATTGCAAAGATGAGTTTCTGTTGAGACAGTACTAACTGTAAGCAAGGCAGATTTAACTATAAAACTGCAGTTACATGCTGCATGTGACAAATGTGAGACAGTTATTCGATGCCTGTGTAATTCATGGCCCTGATTCACTCTTTTTTTTTTTTTTTTTTGTGGCGCCGGGGATCGAACTCGGGGCCTTGTGCTTGCAAGGCAAGCACTCTAATCACTGAGCTAAATCCCCAGCCCCCTGATTCACTCTTAATAGTTCACTTACTCTTTTTTAGGGTGGGGCTTCACCCAGCAGGTAGTGTTTTCCATGTGTATGTGGCCCATAATAAGAAATAATAGGAATGTGGAAGGTAGCAGAAGGCATAAAGTCAGGGTATTTCTCTCATTTTTTCTGCTTTAGATGTGGTTTCTGTCAGCAGCTATAGTCCTCTATAACTTCAGGACCCTTATAGAATTCTAGTTAGCTCTCATTTCTCAGTAACTCCACGTTCTCCATTTTTCCCTGTGATCTAAGGATAACAAAAAATTAGCTTGGAGTTTACATTGAGTTTTAATGTTACTGAAATTATAGATTAATTTGTATATAATGGATATCTGTCCGACATTGGGTCTTTCCATAAAGAATATAGTGTTTTCCTCTGCTTGATTACTGTATCTCTGAGGCTGGTTAAAAAAAAAAAAAAACAACAACAACAAAAAACCTTGTTTTCTTTATGTAAATCCTATTGATTTTTTAGATATGTGCCTAGGTAATCATTCTTAAATAATTAATATGTTCGAAGGAAAATAAAATAGTGACCTTCAGTGCTGTAGACCAAGTCTGCAGTATAAAACCCAACTTCTCATTTTATGAAATTTACAGATATGTGCTGTATTTTAAAGATCATGAAATAGTACACTATAAATAATTAATCATGTGTTCTTTCTTAGCCAATTTGTTCAACTAATAATTTCTTCACACCAAATGAAGTGTTTCACACTATACCCAGGGGGCCATCTCTTTAAACCCTGTAACATAAAGACACACATGTGTGGGAAAGTTCTTTGTTTCTGTTATTTGTGAGTCTAACCCGTGAATCTGAAAGATTCTGTCTTTTGGCTGCTACTTGGGAGCAGCGTGGCATACCCATTGCCCATAACACAAGAAAAACTGAATTCTGCTCTACTTTCCTACCAAGTCACCATTTACCTTTGATAAGTGACTTACGTTTTTGGAGTCTTAGTGTCATCAGCTATAAAATCCAAAGCACTAGGAAAGGTATTCTAATATGTTTACCCCCACCGTATCCTCAGTACTGTTCTCTTGCTGGGTAATGAAGCAGTCCACAAAGCCAAGTCCTTGGCTTCACAAGAACTAGATTCAAATGTACTCAGAGCCCTTCTGATTCTGATATTCTCTGTGTATTACAAATTGTGAAGAAGTCTGGGGTAGAACTAAACCTTAAATTTCAATGAAAGAAATTGTTAGTCACTGAAATTCAAGCTGAGTACCTTCTCTGATGACTGTTTCCTAATCCAGAACCAATGTAATTGT
>PVJO010000646.1:207649-220457 GCA_004026905.1 Hystrix cristata
AGGCACTCTAACCACTGGGCTAAATCCCCAGTCCCGAGAATTTGTTTCATCTGTGAATTACATTAGGTTCAGTTCAGGATAAAAATTATGGTGCGCTGAAAACAGAAGAGACAAAAGTCACCAAAGCAGTGTTTGTTTAGCAGGATACTGATCTACCAAACACCTTGTAAAAGAATCTCTGCAGTGATGCTTATCTAAAGCAAAAGCTTGTTTAGTCGAAGAGTCTTTCTGTTCCTACCCAAATTAAGGATAATTCCATCTCTAATCAGTGGTGAATTACAAGGAAAATGTTTTAATGGAAAGAAGAGCTAACTTGAGTATTTTTGGCAGAGACACATGCTGAAGTAGAAACTTCAGTGGCTTAGAATGCAATTAGCTCAAGCTTTTGTAGTATGGCTTGGTTCAGACTTGGTGATATAGTATATATGCTCCTCAATTACTGAGGTCCTGTTTTTAGTAAATAGCTGCCCTGTAGGTCACTAAGTGCTATTGCTGACAAGGTTGTATATGAGAAAGCTTTTATTTTAATAACCAGTGGCAACTCGCACTTATAAAGAGCCATGCTTTCTCAAAATCCTCCTCTGGTTCAGAACCGCTGTACAGATTTGCAGTTACCTCTGGGAGAGTAGACCTAATTATTAACAAAGGGCTAAGTGGGACATCAAAGAAAAGTATTTTTTGAGTACAGGCAGAGAACCAAAACTTATTCTTACAAAATGTGGTTTGTGGGCTTTATGACTATATTGAACAAGAGGACTTTGGTTTAAAAATAAACTTTGCTTAAAATCAGTGCACAATAACCTGCAAATAAGAAAGCTTACTTTCTTATTTGAAAAGAAAAATAATCTGTGCCTCTTCCATGCAGAGTCTTTTAGTGTTACAGGTTTCATGACTTTGGAGAAATTATTTACATATTTAATCCTGTTTCCTAGCAGTAAAATCATGAAAATGCTGTCTCTAAAGACTGTCTTAAGGATTAAATCAGGAAATTAAGTAGAGCACCATCTTCAGTGGGCAGCATATGAAAGTTGAATATATGGGAACCAATAAGAATGCAGAACTTTATTTTTATGTCTTAAATTTTATCTTGTACATCAGAGATGTACAGCATGAGATGTGGGTTACCATGGTTCAGGTTAACATGTCCATCACCTCACAGTGCCCTCTCCTCTTTTGGGGGCCAGAGCAGAAAATCTACTCATTTGGAAGGAATCCCAGATACGGTATGATTCATTATCCTCATATTATAATGCGTTGACATTGAGGCTTATTCATCATATGTCTCTGCTGTATCATATCCTCTGACCATATTTCACCATGTCCTCCCTCATCCCTGTACCCCTGGTAACTACTGTTTTATTCTCCATATATATATATGCCTTATTTTTCTCCTTTTTTTCTTTGTAGATTCTACATGTGTGATCATGCCGTATGTTTTCTTTCTGTATCTGACTTCATTTACAATAACATTCTCCAGGTTCATCTATACTGTGGAAAGTGGCAGAATAATACTCCATACACACTCCATATATCTAGTCATGACGTTCCATCATTGATGGATCACTTGTGTGATGGTGATCCCGTAAGATTATGATGAAGCTCAAAAATCCTTATCACCTAGAATTTTTCTTGTAGCTTTTCTGTGCGTCTCTATTTTTACTTGCATAATACCTGCCGTTGTGTTACAGTTGCCTAGGGTATTTAATACAGTGAATTATATACAGACCTGTACCTGTGGGCATCAAAGAGCCTGTGCCAAACTTGCTGTGCGGTAGGTTGTACCATGTAGGTTTTTGTTTGCTGCTATTTTCACACAGTGACAGAGTCGCCCAGGGACACATTTCACGGTGACAAATTGCTATGCATGAATGTGTGTATGATGTGTTTTTGTCTGTACATGTCTCTGAGTGCAACTTAATCAGGTAATGAGTTTTTTTAGTTCTGTGGCAAAGAGGCAGTTGCTAGAAATAGTTCAAAATTTTTAAAACAATGATGAGAAAATATGCAACAAAAAGATAAGTAGTAACATACAATAAAAATTCAAGCATATGGAAATATGATACACGACAGATACTATAAATACTACTATAACACCTTTTGTTGCAGTATACATAATAAATAAAAATCAATTCAAGTGAGTAAATGCAGTTGTGAGGAAAATGTACAGGTCTAACTGTGACCATTGATTGATTAGACACAGAATTTCCAGGAAACCCAGTCTGTAAAGGCCATAAAGAAAAGAGTGATGAAATTGACATAAAAATGAAAGTGCAAGCCACGATTGGAAATGTATTATACAGTATCTGACAGAGGAATAGTACCTACTATATATATTTTTTTTAAAGGAAAAAAACTACAAAACCTGAAGACAAACAACTTAATCAAATATTCAAAACTAAACAAACAGGAGTGGCTATTTAAAAACATTAATTAGGGAACTACAAAAATGATTAGCAATGAAAGACCATGTAAGGCTTAGTGAACAGGAGTAAAATATATATTTAAAATCTGTAAGAATAACAGATGTCTTCTAGAACACATGGAAATGGGGTATTTCATGTTTTTGATCAAACTATAAATTTATAACACTGTTTAGAGTAATGTAACAATGACTATCTGAGCAAAATTTATTTTACTGATGAAATTTGAATATGCACACAATTTTAAAACGGTTCCGCCTATCATTTTCTATAAATTAGTTATTTACAGTGAAAAATGGAAGTTAAATGTTGATTAGGAGACAGTGCTTTAGAGTAACATTTTTCTGTGCATTTTTAACATTTAAAACAAAAATTTTAGCCACATTTTGTCCAAAATTTTGCTTCTCTCTCCCTCTCTCTCTCTCTCTCTCTCTCTCTCTCTGTCTCTCTCTTCTCTTCCCTTCCTCTCTCCCTTCCCTTACTTTGCTGTCCCTTCAGTTTCAAAATGTAAGCACACTAAACACACCGCATGATTTGGAAGGTTTTTTTCTTAAGAAAAAAATAAGAATTCAAAACATTTACGTCCCAAACTTTAAAAATATGACTGCTAATAGAGTTGTCACATTTCTAATAAATTCAAAAAATGTATGTGTACAAAGCAAGATTCTGTATTTACTTTCTGCAGCTCTCCAAAATATTGTCATTGTCATACATATATTCTTATCTATGAATACATTCATGAAAAAATTGGATTTAAGCTAAGCATACAAAAATAACTAACAGGTAAAAGTTAATTTTGAGAGCTGATAAGTTGTAACTAACATAACCATAGTTTCCTGTGAAGACATAATATATTTGAAATGAGACATTTAACTCTCTATTCATAACATTATGATGGTATTGCTTTTTAAATTTATATGTATCTTGAGAAACATTTTCTTTAATAAAGATCCAGCTGCCCACCAAAGTTTTTATATATATATATATATATATACACACATATATAGTATATATAGTATATATATAGTATATATATAGTATATATTTTATATATAGCAAGTATTCTTTGGTTTTAATACATCAGTATGTTCTATGTAAATCACTTTTTATACATAATAGATGTACTTAACCACAATAATCGCTCCCCTGAAATTACTCTACCTTGACATTTTACCCCGATACAACTGCTCATTTAAGAAACAAGGAGTATCCTTATTACATGAAAGAAAACTACTTTAGTATGTTCCATTCAGAGTCCATAGTTGAAACCCAGGTTATGTTGTCATCTCAACATTCAAAATCATAGTGTATTAAGACTCTTTCCACAGCTCACATCCTTGAGGTTGACGTCTTCTTGTGAGTGAGTAGATAGCAGCAAGAAATTCAATTACAGCAAGTCAGCCCTGTCATTGCACCTGTCTGCTTGCACGGGAAATGATTTGTAAATTGGGCTTTATCTTTCCCGTCCCATAAATCTCCTGTCCGTAATTGACACTTGTCAGCATAGATGAATAGTGGGAGAAAGAAAACAGAAAGCAAATGAGTAGCCCACCTGGGAAAACTATGTCTTGTTGCCTTTGGGAGTCATTTACAAGCAGCAGAACCGACGGGCCAGAGTTTTTATCCACAACAGGCAGCAAACATTTTGCTATTCGGAAATGCTGTACCAGTGCTGAATCATAACAAAGATAAGACAGAAGAATGATAATTAATTATAGTATCTTTCAGAGAGCATAAACCTGTCTTCCAAGGAAATAGAAGCTTCTCTTTACCCTTTGTGATACTTGCATATTACTGCTACAGATCCGTAAGTATTGGGTCGGTGTCTGACCTGTCAAAATACATTCATGAAGCAAGCATTTTGGCTGTCTTGGGAGTTGGTATTGTCACTCGTTACACAATCCAACATCAGTTCAAAGCTGTTTGATACCAATGTTGACAGATCAGTTTTAAAAAGACATAAAAATGGCAATATTTTCTTTCACATGTCAAAGAAAGAAACAGGGGATTTCATAAAGATGATCTTGGGAACAAGCACTCACCATAAAAACATGACAGATAAATCGTCATATCTAATTTTCCTAAATGGCTTAACTTTACATCTCTCTCTAAAATTTATCTCAAATTGTAGAACATACTTTGAAACAAATAAAAAGATTTCAAATGTATTAGTAATCTCTTGACATTAAAACAACTGAATTATTAAAAACCTTTTTAATTATCACCCAAATTTTGATTATATAAAATACAAATTATAACTACACAAGGTTAAATGATAAAAGATTATTTTACAAACTAAATTGTGAAAAATAATTGTACATGCATTGTACCTTTTTATAATTGTTAAGTGTGCATGAATTTTAAAATATTTTTTAAATCTTCAGCTATTTTGAAAAATTTATTTCTTTTGAATTTTACAAAATCCAAAATCACTTAACATTTTTAAATGTCTTCAAACAAAAGAATAACACCTTTGTCTCTCACTTTTCTTCCATAAATCAACATGAATATAAAAATGTATGATCTCTTCCAAAATGAGAGCAGTTTATAAATATACTCTCCTGTTAATGTTCCATTTATTTAAAATATCTTCCTATTCCTGTCTTACACATGTATCACCTATCTTGCAATCACTTCTTCAAGGCCTGTTTATCTCATGGTTACAGAAGCTGTCAGTGTTGTGTTGCTTTTTAAACAAAAAAGTGAGTTTGTCCAGGGAAGTTAATTTGCTAGTACCTAGACTATTGATAGTATAAAATAACTGACTTATTTATGCCTACTTGAGCATACTGATCTTGTAACCACAGAAAGGAATTTTTTTTGGATATTGATCTACAGTAAGAGGTATTAACAGAATACATTGGTACTCTGTAACCTTTTATTAGGGTTAACTCCATGTGGCAACATAACTAAAGAAAAAAGAAACATTTGGAACACAGGTAAAAATGCTGGTTTTTGTGTTACTCTTCTTCAATCTACAGTTTTCTAAAACAAATGCATTTGTTACTGTTTTTTCTAAGTAGTATCAACGTCCTGGACATAGATTTTTAAAACACTCAGATAAAATTAACTATATTAGGTAGTAGTAACAATGAAAATATAGATATGAATCCTTTTGTATTCACACTGAATGTGAAAACTTTTAATGTTTTTTAGTAGATTTTTGCCTGTCCAAGTTCAACGAATCTTTCTGTTCCTTGCACAAATATGTATAAAATAGTTGCTTCGTGTTTGGTACTGTGCAGTGTCCAGAGATTTACCCAGAAAACAAATACGTACTCTTATCACAGTAAAGCTCACATGCAGGTAAGGGAAGAAAGTGATAGCCCAAATTGAAGTATATAACAAGCACAGAGAAGGAGAAGTTTAGCTTTCAGTTCTTTGGGATTTGTGAACTGAAGTTTCCCAAGTGGCTAGGGTATAAAGATTCTCATGTAGAAGAAAGTGGACACTCATTGTCACGAATTCACAAAATGGCATGAATAATAAAAAAAAAGGGATACCTTCCTGTTAACGAAACTTCGAATCATTTTATTTTCTGACATAGAGATATAAGAAGGAAGAACAGATGCTGATTCGAGTGAGTAATCAGAGATAGACAGTAAACCCACAGTAGCCTTGTAACTGGGCTAGTACCTCAACACTTACCATTTATTGTATACTTTGTCCTAAACATATCTCATTGTTTCTCATTTAATGCTGTTAACATTTTAAAGCTTGATATTATCTCCATTTGAGAGATGAGAAAACTGAGACAAAATAAAATGTTAAAATGTGTCCAATCATGCAGTTTAAGGTGTCCAGTACTATAAATCTTAGTGGGTAATTATAGAAGCACTTTATCCCAGAATAGCATAATCGTGAGTTACTTTCTGCAGAGATTACTGTACATGTTATAAAGATGTATTACATCATGCTTTCAAGGCACAATAATAAATTGATATATTAGCAAGTAAAATTCACTGTAATCAGAATATATTGCAGTTTATACTATCTATTGTTTGTCATAAATAATTTAAATATTACCCTTATGTTACAGTTTGTATGGATGATTTTAAATTTTATGAAGCACTTCACCAGGTTCTCTGTTATAATGAAATGAAAAGGAAATTATATAGGCCATCATAATTAAATAAAAAAGTGGAACTCTGCACCTAAGTGTGGTACATCTTCTTGGATTTAAATAAAAATAACATAGGTCTCCAAATATAAATATTTGTGTTAGGTACTAAAATCTCAGTTTGTGCAGAAAGTAAATAATATAAATGGATTGACTGTAAATGTTTCTTGGTGTGTTTTCTTCAGAGTCTTTTTTGCACATTTATTCCTCTTTTGCATTCTTAATAATACGTTATTGAAAGATTACCAACTTCTGGATAGTGTGGTAAGTGATTCCCATTCTTTCAAAATTATTTTAGCATCCTTATTACTTGGATGTTATAGATGAAAAATAACTGATTCAGAGCAGTTTAGCAACTTGGGCCAGAAGATGTAACTAATAAAGGAAAAAAAAGAGAATGAACCTTTTCTGCATGATTTTGAAGATCGTGGAGGGGTAGGGGTGAACTTTAGCAATGCATGTTGTTTCTTTCTGTTTGCTATAACTACCTACATATATATAAAAAATACCCAATCATATACTTTGTTCTTTTTAATTCCAAGAACTAGAAATAAAATTTAATCTAGAGATAGTTGAAAATACTTTTCCTTCTCATTCTGTGGTGTAATAGAATTTCATCTTGTGTTCATTACCCACATCACATATGTGACATGTGTCTGTATATGTGCACACATGCCCATATTTTCTCAGTGGCTAAATGTTTCTTTGTGAACAATAATAAACTATTACATTTTTCAAATGATTCAATGGAAAGCAGCTAACAAATAGTTATTATAATTTTTTAAAGAATTTTAATTGACACATAAAAATTGTATGTATTTACAAGGTACCAATGTGAGGTTTTGATAGATGAAATAAATTGTGTAACATTCAAATCTAGGTAATCATTCTATCTCTTCAAGCATCTATTTCTTTGTAGTGAAAAAATTCAAAATCCTTTCTTCTAGCTTTTTAGGAGCATTGAGAATACTGTTGTTATTTATAATCATCTTAGTTTATTTCTCTTGAGCACATAACCTGGTAATTGGCAACAAAAAAATAGTATTTTGCTCTTTTTAACGGTGAGATATTGATCTATTTTGCAATTTTTATCAAATATGTTACTTAGTTGTGTAATTATATGCTTTATGATAATTCTGCTTTATGTTTAACTAAAAAAGTAAGAAACCACAAAACATTAGAACGCTGTTAAAATCAGATGTCCTTATTTTAATATATTATATAAGGAACTTTCCATTCAAAACAAATTCTTAAGTACTAACTATAGAGAATATGCCTGTAATTTTTCATCAGTAGGAATACTTTATGCACAAAGTACATCAAAACTTGCCTTTGATTTCCATCCAAGACAGTTTAGAACAGAAATGTATTCGTAAGTATAAAGGGTTTTTCCACAAAAGGGTGTCATTAGAAAAATTTTATTACTGGAAAAAGTAGAAAATGCACTCATTTTAAAGAACAATTCAGCATTTGTTAGACAATGAATTACAAATATTAAGTGAACATCGGCAGAGTCATGTTTGCAAAATAAACTCTTGGGATACATTTTAGTCTTATATTCATTGTGTACAGTTGTGTTTTTTGTTTTGCTTATTTTTGTTTTTGACATAATGGATATGAGATTTCTATTAAGTACTATTGTCTTTTAATGAATCATCTGTATGACTTTCTGCCAGACTACTAATCTTCAAATGCTGAGGCTCTAAACATCCTGAAGTGCCTTGCTGTGCATTTAGTGAAATAAGATTGTCCTATGAACACGTAATGGAAGGCAGTCACACCTGCATCGCTTCGTATCTCGGAAACAAACAGTACTGCCAAGCCTTGGTGATGTCCGTAGATAGTTGACTGATTTAAGGTAAAGGAGATCCAAACTTGAATGATTAGTCTAAAACTAGAATTAAAATTTAGATGGGAGAAGGAAAGTAGGAAGAAATTCCTCCTATTCCAGGAGAAGTTTTCAAATAATCAAAAGCTATAAGAGTTTCATCACTGAGTTAATTTTTAGGAATTATAGTCCCTCAGTATTAGGCCTGGTAAATTATCCTCATAACCGAAGAAACTTCCAATATTATTTCCTAAGTACTAGCTGTTGTTTGAATGGAGTGCTGAAAACGTATAAATCCCATACATTTATTGAATGTGTAGTTCATTTTAATGGATATGAGCCAATACAATTTTTGGTATTTATTCGTAAATGAAAAATGTATTTTTAGAATGCACCTTTATCTCGCACCACACTTTCGTAATTACCATATAGAATTTTGTAGCCATAACATTGCCAGAATGCATTGGTCATCAATTACTTGTGACTATAAATTTGCAAACGTTTTGATGTAAATATTATGATATATCTATATCTATATATATATCCACATGCACATATATATGACATTTAAGAGAAAATGCTTAGCTTAACTATTGTAAATGAAGAACTATGAGCATTTTATTACATGGGATATTACTTAAAATGAGTATTAAGATACATGATAAATATAGAGTGTGCATCAATTTTGATAAAAATAGTTATTGTGTAACTTATTTTTTCTATCTCAAAGTAGTTTGTGGAAATGTATATTAACTAAAATTCTTCATCATAATGACCATTTAAGTTAAATTTCAGGGATATTAAAACTACTACTTTTGGTATTTGTTTTACTAAGAAGTATATAATATATATAACCAACAATTTTATATGTCATACTGGACCTCCAAATTTCTACATAGACACACAGACAAATGCAATGAGAGAACTTTGTTGCATTTGGAAGGAATATTTTTAAAAAGAAAAGAAAAGATGGCATCAGAATATAATTAGGAAATTATTCTAGATAGTTTAAAAAGCTATCAGTTTAAAAACTATGTGAATTACTTGTTCGAATTTGTTGGTATCAAAATTTATCTTTATAATATACTGAATATACCAAAAATGAATTTCTGACTTTCAAATTGTTACCTTAACAAATCATCAAACCTTAGATGATACAGTGTGTGTGTGTGTGTGTGTGTGTGTGTGTGTGTGTGTATTTGACAGAATAACTTGGAACCTAAAAACATTGCTTTTTTTAATCCCAATATAAAACTTTGTACATGAGTTATTATTCATTCATTAAAGCAGGATTTAATGTGTAATTATAGATGAGTAGTATGATAAAGACTGTAGATGCATTAGCAGAACCAAATATGATCCCTATATATTTATGGAGTGTGCATTCTAATACCAAATAATCATACAAACACATGTCAACCTGTAGCTCTAAAGTGTTGTTATTAAAGGAATGTTTCTAATTCCACAAGCCATAATGGGTGAATTTAACCTATTTAGGCAAGTTGAGAAAGTTACTTTAAGAAAAGAACAATCAGAGTGAATCTCAACTTGGTGTCAAAAGGAGTTTGGCACAGATGTGGAACAAAAAAGATTGTTGGATGCACCAAGTGAGGGGAGGTCGATCCATGGTGAGGCCAGAAAGAGGTGAGCGTGAGACAACAAATAGTTACAATAAGGATTTTGGTTCTGATCCATGTTATACAAAATGAGTGAAATATTTTTAAACATCTTTCATTTGGTACAATTAGGATACCATAAAAGTTATACATTTCAGGTTCATAACTCAATGATTTTTAGTAAATTTGTTGTGTTGTGCGACCATCACCACAATCGAGTATTGGAAATTTTATATTATTCCAGTAAGACTCCCCACGCCCATGTACATTCTCACTGTTCCCACCCTTTGACCCAGGCAACTACTAATTTGTTTTGTGTCACTATAAAATTGCCTTTCTTAGACATTGTATCCAAATAGCCCCACACTGTGCAAGTCTTAGGTATCTGGCTTCTTTTTAAGTGCATAATGCTTTTTGTGGCACATCTGTGTTGTATATAGCCTCTCTAGCCACTTTTATTCATTCTGTTATTTGTACGTATTGCATTTTATCTGTTCACCAATTTGTGAACTTTTAGATTTTTTCCACTTTTGGCTGTATGTATAACATTGCCGTGAACATTAATGTATAAGTCTTTGTATGGATCTGTGTTTTCATTTCTTGTTGATAAACAAGTAAGTGCAATTGCTGGGTCATGTTATAACATGTTAACCATTTTAAATTTATAGTCAACACTTTAGAAAACTGCTTTTTCTAAGTGGCCTCATGATTTTACAAGCTCAGCAACACTGCGTA
The DNA here is from genome assembly GCA_004026905.1 of Hystrix cristata. Taxonomy (NCBI): domain Eukaryota; kingdom Metazoa; phylum Chordata; class Mammalia; order Rodentia; family Hystricidae; genus Hystrix; species Hystrix cristata. Next base: position 218,369 of record PVJO010000646.1, read on the forward strand.
CAGATTCCTTTTTTATCCACATCTTTGCCAACACTTGTTATTGCATGGCTTTTTCATTCTTCTGAGGGTCAAAATCTTAAGTGGTTTTTAATTTGCATTTTTCATAATGACAGATGAAGATGAGCATTTTTTCACGTGGCCCTATAGAATTTTGACTCCTAAATCAAGAGAAAGAACTTACAGAGAAAACAAAAGAATTAGCCAGAAGGATAGCAGCAAATCTGCGAGAGTGAATCATGAAAACCAAGGGAAAAGGAGAGAGCCTAACAATATTGGTGCCACCTAGAATTCAAGACAGTTATGGGTTTAAAATAGCCCTTCGGTACAGCGTAGCCAGGTGGTTGGTGGCATGTCAAAAACTCAAATAATAGAATGTGATGGATTAAAATCAGAGCCAAGCTGGAGGTTTCAGCATGAGTGACCTTGAGGAAATCGAGACAAAGAATCCAGAATTTTTTTTGCGGGGGACAGTTCATATTTTGTTAAAGAGGAAAGTTTCCCCAGCAGATGAAAAGTATATAGGTTTGTGAGACAATTTTCTTTTCATGGGAAAGTGTTTATATAAAATCATCTAGGAAGAATTCAGTAGAAAAGGAGAGACTAGTTATGTAAAAGAAAGGCCAATTTATAGGATAAAACTGTGTACATGTATTTCTTTATATTAATGTCTCAAATATGTGTAATGGAGGGTTGCTTGCTAGGTCTGTGAATTAATGTGACTTTTCACATAGGTATTTTTCAAGTATAATACGATGAAGTAGTGTTACCGAAGGTTGCTTTTAGTCAACATATTATTCATAACAGCTAGTAAATGACTTGCCTCACTGCAAACAGATTTAAATAATCTGATGTGCCTTTTTCTAGCCCGAACTCTGCCCTGGTCATGTTTTCTACTACTCTATTGCCCTACGGGGAAAATTTTACCTGAAACAACCCCCAGGTGTAGCCAAACTAGAATTTTTTTTTTTTTTGTCTCTCAAATAGCTTTTCAACTTGAAAGATGAAGGCTAAGTGGTATCATAAATATCCCTTTAAATCCTAGTTTACAAAACTTTTCATACATGATGTGGTGCCTTCATTTCAAGAATATGAATCAAGTCCCTTGGTCCTTTCTTTTCTACGTTCAAAGCAGAAATTAATGCATGAGATGGAGATCAGGCTCAGTGCATAATCTATCTCTTCCCTGTCATTGAGAAGGTTATGGTGGCAGATGCTATTACTTTCCTTCCTAATATCATCTTTTTTCTTTCCCCTTCTCTTTCTCTTTCTCTCTGTCTCTCTCTGTCTCTCTCTCTCTCTCTCTCTCTCTCTCTCTCTCTCTCTCTCTCTCTCTCTCTCCATCTTTCTGTCTTTTCTTGAAGGACAGCTGTACAACTCAGCTTAGTTTTAAAAATCCATTTCCTAGCCTGTGGAATGAGGTAGCTAGAAGGCTGCCAGAGCTTGCTGGAAGCCTTAGCTGCCCTCATTTAGGACCCGACGTTCTTCATTTCCTTCTCCTTCTCCACGCCTGCGTCATGGGTGTGAAACCTGCCACAGCAGCAGCAGTGACACTACTACAACAGTGAACAAACAGCCGTAAGAAACGTCAGTATATCCACAGACTCCTGTCTGCAGAATACTTATTTTTCAGGAGAAAACAACTTGAACTAATGTTTGTTTGTTTGTTTATTTTACTTAGTTCGTTGTTTTACTCAGAGCAAAAGCAAACCTTTTCTCAAAAGGACCATGCGATGAGTATTGCACACTGGACAGGCCATGTGGCCTGTGTTGCAGACCCTTGGCTCTGAGCCCTCAGCACAAGGCAGCAGGGAGGAGATGTGAAAAGAACTCGTCTGTGTTTTGATTAAACTTTATTTACAAAAATACGAGGTCGGCCAGATTAAGCCGGTGAGCTATCACCTGCTGCTTTACTTGATAAAAGCTGAAACAGAGAATGTTATTTTCCTTATATCTATATCCTAGTTACCGAGGTAATTATTTCTTGGTAGCTAGGGGCTATTTAGGAAGAGAGTGGAAATTCCATTTATGGCAAGAGAAGGTGTGGCAGTTAGGGCGGGGTGCCGGTTTGATTTGCTTTGAGCTCTGCCGG
>PVJO010000647.1:0-76655 GCA_004026905.1 Hystrix cristata
TTTTTTTTTGATAAATGGCATTCTAATGAAGGACTGTATCACACTTTGTTCATCTCTTCACTAATTGGTGTACATTTCCATTCAGAGCTATTATGGATAACGCTGCCGTGAACATTCATGTACAAGTCTTTGCGTGGACATGTCTTTTCATTTCAGTAGATATTTGGGAATGAAAGTCTTGGGTCATGCCATTAATCTATTCTTAACATTTTAAGAAACTGCCAGACTGTTTTCCAAAGCAACTGCACCAATTTTATAATTGCCTTCAGCAATTACAAAGTTCAAGTTTCCCTGTATCTTTGCCTATACTTGTTATTGTACATGTTTTGTTATTGTATATTATAACCATTCTTGTAAGTGTGATGCTATAGCACATTTTAGTTTTAATTTGCATTTTCCTAACAAATAGTAAGGTAGGACATTTTTCCATGTGATTATTTGACATTCATACAATTTGTTTGGTCAAATGTCTATACAAGTCTTTTTTCTTGTCTTTAAAAAAATACAGTTTTGCTTGGCATACAATTCTAGTTGTATAATTTGATTTTAGTATGTGAGAAACACTGTTCTATTTTCTTCTGGATTTTGTTGCTACTCTTGAGGAATTGGCTTTTGAGGATTGTGGATTGAGGATTTTGTTGCTACTCTTGAGGAATTTAATTGTCTTTTCTTCCTAGATAATTTTTTTTTAAATTTCTGGCTGCTCTTTCTTTCTTATGGTCTGTAGTTTCACTGTGACATGTGTGTAATGTATTTCTATTTATTTTTTGGTTTATCCAATTTTGGGTTCATTCAATTTGCAGTTATTATTTTATTCACCTACAGTATTTTCATTCTCTTTCTGAAGCTTTGCTGAGATGTTTTTTAGAGTTTATCACATTAGCCTGCATGTTTCTCAACCTTTCTTTCATATTGCCCATTTATTTTCTCCTTGTGAAACATCATCAAATTAATTTCCATTTTTCTAATTCTCTCTTTGGCTGTATCTAATCTGATGTTTAACCCATTATAAACTGTGATGGAAGGCAGAATAATATCCAGAACCTGTGACTATATGTGGCAAAAGAAACTTTTATGATGTGGCAAAAGAAACTTTACAGATGTGATTAAGGTTAAGGATATTAACATAGGAATGTTAGCCTGAATTATCCAGGAGGGCCCAATCTAATCATGAGAGCCTTGAAAGTGGAGGAGGAGGGCAAAAGGGTGGGTCAGAGAGACAAAGTAGAAGGAGGAAGAGAGATTCAGATTATGAGAGGGGCTTGAGCTGCCGTTGCTGGCTTTGAAGCTGTAGAAGGTCACAAACCAAAGAGTGACTTTTAGAAGCCAGGAGGGCCCTGAGCTGACAGCTAGCAAGAATTGGGGACCCCAGTCCTTCAACTGTAAGAAAGTGAATTCTACCAGCCTCTCATATGAACAATGACATAGATCTGTCCTTGCAGCCTAAACAGAAACTTAGCCTTGCAACAACACTTCAATTTTAGGCCAGTGAGTCTTGTGTTGTACTACAGAGCTACAATAAATTTATATATAAGTTGCTGATTTTGTAGTAGTTGGTTACAGCAGCAGTAAAACAATATGAATTTTAAATTTTATTTATTTTTTGTTTCCAGAAGTTTTGTTTCATTTTTTTCCAGTTACTCATGTTTATAACATGTTATTTAATGCTTATTTTCAGTTACCTCTTAAAATTCTTCAATATAGTAAAAACATACTTTATAACATGCATCTGACAATTTGCTAAGATCTTTGTAGGTATGGTTTTGTTTTCTGATGTTAATGCTATTTCTTTCTCAGAGTTCCTTGCTTTTCTCTACATTTTAAGAATTTCATTTATTTTTTTGTGGTGGTAGTAATCAAACCCAGGACCTGCATGTGCTCTACCACTGAGCTACATCAGTTTTTAAACCTTGGACTGTGAGCTCATGTCACTTGGAAATTAACTGTTGGGCTCTTTGAGTCCTGAGTTGAGGGTCTATTGAACAGGGAAGATTTGTGTTTATTTTAATTAGGTCCCACTAGAACGTCTTGGGACCACCATAAATTAAATTCATAGCTTGAATTTCTTTAAATTGCACAGGTAATATGAATGGATGTTGATTAATGTCACCAACTTGGGGAATTAAGAATTTTCAGGAAGCACTTTTTCCCTATTGAATGGCAAGCTAGACAGAGCAAGTTACCTACTATCCCCTTGTGACAGGTGGATTCTTTCTAGTCTACCCTTCCACAGAGAGCCTAGTCTTACAGTGCCTCGGATTTATAGCGGAATTTCGTGTTAAACTCCCCACCTTGGGTATGAGGGCTTCCCTCCAGGCTTACTGCGCTGTCCAAACAGAAATCACAACCACCAGGCTTAGCTGATGCTCTCAGGGTTATTAAATATGGCTTATTTCTCTGGATTCTAGTTTTTACTCTATACTTTGTTTGACCCTGAGGCTTTCTTAATTTTTTTCCAGTTGATTACTGTTTAGAAAAAGATGTTTTTCTTATCCTTCACTTTTAGTTGTTTTTGGAAGGGTGGTTCACAGTAACTGTTGCACTGTACAAATGTCAAAAATAGAAATGTCTGATTTTTAAGATGAATTCTTAAATGTGAAGTACTATATTTAAAGGTGTGCAAATATAAAATTGTAAGGCGTAGTACCATATTACACAGACATTTCCTGTCTAGCAAAATAAAAAAAATCATTAATCTCAAGTATTTTCTGAATTCCTTTTACACTTGACTCTAACACCTAGAAAAGGAAAAATGAATGTGGTATACATTGGGACAGATACAAAATTTACAAATGAAAGATATCCCCCAATCAAAGTATTTGATGTTTATAGGAGATCAAAAAGAAAAGTTTAAACATGGTCATGTTGTGCCATGCTGTAGCGTGGAAAGTCTGCAGTGGTTGCCCATTATCTTTAAGGTCAAGTTTAGAATCATTAAAGCAGCCCACATGATCCTACATGGTCTAATCCCTGCCCCAGCTCCCACTTCTCCTCTTCTAGCTCACTGGCTCCCGCCTTAGGGGCCTGGACTCCATTTTCAATTGCACTGAAATCCTTCTCACTGCCTCCTTCTGAAGGTCCTTTCTGCCTCTCAGCTCACCTACTGCCTAAGTGACCTGCTCATCCTTCAGATCTCAGCTCGCATGTGACTTTTTAAGGGATCTGGTCTTTTACTACTCACACACACACACACACACACATACACACAACACAAATGCATGTGCATGCACACAAACCAGTGAGCGTCCAGATAGCACCTAAACAGCATCTTGGGACAGAGCTAAATTCTTGCACCCCAGGGCATCTGGTCAACCCAGAGGAGCTAGAGAAGGAGAGACAGAGAGGGAACAAACTTGCTTAAAGCATCCTGTTCTTTTCTTCCACAGGACTTTCTACAGTGGTATTGTGTAATACACACAACCTCTGCTAGAGAATAGGTCTGTGTGTTGTTCATTGTCATATCCCGGAATCTGGCTCAGTGCCCGGTTATAGTAACTAAGTGGATTTTAAAGATGTGTGGCTGTGTTCTGTTAGGTGGGGCAGATGGATGCCAGTAAATCACCTTGGAAATCATAAATTAGAAAATGGGAAAACAGAACAGAAAGGGGGCCAAGGAAATTTTAATAATGCGTAATTCAGTGGGGAAATAGGAATAGTTCTCTTTGCTCTAACCAATTTGTCATAATATACTAGACTCTTAGGACCTAGCCCTGAACAGCGAAGGATAAAAGAAGATGTGCTCATTGTCATGTCCAAGGTGCTTAGGCTAGAGACAGTCAAGATTGTAGAGCACTGATTTGGATCACCAAGGACATTTGTGGAATCTCTTTCACCAGAGATGGAGAGCTTTTCACTTCTGTGATGTTCTTGATGTGCCAGTAGAAGGCAGTAAATAGGACCTCAAGTTTTTATTCCTATAGGTTATGATAGTTTTTGTTTGTTTTGGGGTGTGTGTGTGTGTGTGTGTGTGTGTGTGTGTGTGTGTGTGTGTGTCTGTGTGTGTGTCTGTGTTAGAGAGAGAGAGAGAGCGACTGACTGACTGACCTTAGAGCTCCTATTAGTTCATCTTAACTTCAGTAATTATTTCCGAGGGTCTGTTTCTCTGTTACATTCTGAACAGTCACTCTTCCTGTCAGGTATCAGAGTAACACAGCTTCTGCTGTTCTTGAGACAATCACCAACATTCAACCCAAAGAGAGTGGCGGTGGAGTGGGAGAGACGCGGGAGGCCATCGTTTACAGGTTGTCTGAAGATATGCTGAGCAAGCTGCCCCCTGATTATATTCCCCACGAGGTAAGCCGTGCCCCCTGCAGTGTGCAGGGCCATCTCACGAAGTTGAGCACAATTCTGGACCAGTATGGTCACATCCCTCCCTCTCTCAGCTCATTCCTCCTCCATCTCCAACTTTCCCTTCACCTTTTGGTCTTCTCTTCCTTGCCTTTTCTCATGCATCTTGTAAATTATGATCTCCACTTTCTCCAGCACCATCTCCCTTCCATTTCTGCTTCCTCTATTGCTTGCCTGGTCTGTGCCCCTTTCTCATCTCTGGGTGCGGGCACATCTGAAACCCCCTAGGCTAGGTGCTTCTCCCCACCTTTCTGACCCAGCCTGATCTGTCGTTTCTTTTCAGTAACCTTTGTTTCTGTCTCTGGGCCGTGCCTTTCACTGCCTTACTAGCCTTAGTTAGGTAACAGGAATGTGAGCCATTTAAATGAATCTACTCCCCAGAACAGATGGCAATGATTTTCAACCACCTTCGCTTCCCAGGTGTTAGCTTGCTCACCTAAATCAGCTTTTCTCAAAAAACTTTTTTTTTAATCTCAAGACCCCTTTACAAAATGATTAAAAGGATCCCAAAGAGCTTTTGTTTATAATATCTACTGATATTTAATACTTGAGAAATTTATACTAAATTTAAAAAAAATATTATTTTAAAAGAACAATAATAAACCTGTTACATGTGAACATAAATAATGTTTTTATTTTTTAAAAAAGTATATTATCCAAGACAAAATAAAAATTCATTGAGAAAATTAGTTCTTTGGCCCTTTTGCAAATCTGTCTACCGTCTGGGTTAGTAGGAGACAGCTGTGTCCTCATATCGGCTTTTGCATCCAGTCTGTTAGATCATCTGTCATGTAGCCTCTGGTAACCTCCACTGTATACTTGAGAGAATAAAATATCAACCAGTATCTTTACCACTATTACAAAAAAGAAAATTAACCTCATGGACCCCTCCGAGAGAACCCTAGAGTCCTTAGGGCTTCCACACTACAGGGTTGGCTCCTCAGTAGAGAGGTCAGGGGTCGATGCCATGGTGTAGGTGTAGCTGTGGTCCTGTGTCCCTGTTCCACCTCCTGGTCCACGAAAAGATGTGCTTGGCAGCTGGGCGCCCCACGGCTACCTGGCCACAGGCCTCCCACCTGCCACTGGAATGGGAAGAGATCCAGCATGTAGCTCCCTTGCTGTTGGCCATGGGAGTGTTGTGTTTGCCTGGGTAAACGAGGTAGCAATCTAATCATTTATTTGTGCATCCCAACACCTAAGTCTGATTACCATGGAGAAGACTAGTTTGCCTGTTCTGAACTACTACAGGGCAGATGATGAATTTTGTTTGACAATGTTGCTAAACTCTGTGTCACTTATTGTTCTTTTGTCCTAGGCATCCTTCAAAATTCAAAAACATCTGAGAAAACATCATTTTTCTATGATGCTTTTCTGTTGCTTCCTTTTAAAATTTCCTTCACAAATTACTTCATCCTTTGTCAAAGCTTTCACAATGACCCAGTTATATACCAACTTCTGCTATGCCTTAAGCTGTGCTAAACAAAAAGTCAAACATCTTCAAGGCCAAAAAGTGGAGGTATCAGTAGTTTGACATTCCTTAAGATGCTTAAAATATTTTAACAGTGGAGAGATGGCCTGCTAACTCCACTGATTTTTAATCACTTCTGAAACTGATTGAATAAGGTAGAACAATTAGTAGGGTTAATGTTTATAAGCAGCCAGTTTCCAGTCTGGGGATTTCCAAGCAGCTCACTTACCCAGTCATTAGGATGAGGTCGTAATGGGGCAGTGGCCATCTTTTTGAGGACTCATTACCTGCCGGACCCTCTGCTGAGTGCTTTATACAGACTGTATCACTTAGCCCTAAATATAGTACCAGCAGAGGCCAAGCTAAGTTACAGAGCAAGAATTTGAACACAAAGGGATCTAATTCTAGAACCTACTGTCTTAACCATTTTTAGCCTGAGATGAGTGCCTGCAATAACAAAAAGGTTTTCTGGCCTCTTGAAACAGTTTTCCTTTCTGTTGTGTAGATTGGAACCAAGGCATTTGGTTACGATACTGAAATCAATGACTTCATGTAGCAGTAGTTATGATAAGGAAGTATTTTCAGGTGGATAAATAAATATGGTAAGGACAGAGCTTCAGCGGCTCACTGTGTGTGGTTGTCAAAAAACAGATGAGGAAGAGTATCTGCCTTCAAAGATTTGGAAAACTTGGCATGTGAAAGTGAGATGAAACTTACTTTAGATGACTCAGCCACAAGCTTGGTTTCAAGCTTGCGATAATTTGAGCTTTCCAGATTTGGTCAGGGCCACTTGGCCAACAAGACCAGGCACAAACTGAGTGTCAGGGATGTCACAAAGTAGATTCCCGCCTAGAAGAGAGTTTGTACCTAGAGACATCTAAAACTTCTTTCTGTTCCAAGATCACTTACTTCTTAGTGTTCTGGCTTTTTGTCCTTGAAAATGTGACAGTAAAGTGAATTTTGTAAATAGGAATATAATTACATCATTAGCTTCCTTAGTAAAAATGTGGCTTCATTATTGGAAAAGAGACTACCTGGTCCTAGAAACAATGAAAATCCTGCATAAGATTACAGCACATCTCTAATTCTGTTTAATAAAAAGACAATTTTGGGCTGGAACAATTATCACACTCAAAATAAGATCCATGCTAAAATTATATTTTCTAGAGTCTAAGTTTTCCTCCAAGCATGTCTCTGTCTCAAGTGAAGTATTTCTTTCCATTTATTATTTTTTACTTAATTGTTTTGAACAGGACTTCGCTATGTTGCCCAGACTGACCCCAAAATCCTAGGCTCAAGTGGTCCTCTCATATCAGCCTCCCACGCTGGGATTGTAGCTGGGACTGTAGGCACCTGCACCATGTTGGCAAGTTTCCCTTTTAGATCTCTAAGCACGACCTGGCATTTTGGGGCTGCTAACATAATAAAGAGGCCTGGGTTATTATGGCCAGTACCTGGGTTTAATCTTCCACTAATGAGGTTACAAAAGTATTTCTATAATTTCCCTTTTCCTTAAGAGAAAATTTCCAAATCATGTGTGGTGGCACACACCTATAATCCCAGCACTCTGGCAGGCTGAGGCAGGAGAATTCCAAGTCCATGCCCAGACTGGGCAACTTAGTAACTTAGCAAGACCTTATCTCACAATAAAATAAAATAAACATTTTAAGAGCTTTTTAAGAGCTGGGGATGTAACTCGGTGTGAAAGCCCTCAGTTCAATCTTTAGTACCACCAAAAAAACCTTTTTTTTAAAAATTTCAACAGAGTAGTCATGATTGAAAGCACATACGCTGTTCAGCCAGCAGAGGTTGAAGGGCTCAGGATAGAGATGGGAAATGGCCTTGGAGAGTAGAAAAATGTGAGTTCTAGAAGCAGGATTTGGGCGAATACCTGGAGGCTGGTGCGTGGGGCTGGGTCAGGCGCCTCCCTGGCACACTGGGCTGTGGTTTTAACATTATTTGTTCCACTTGCACACGTGTTGATGCTCACACTCTTCAGTTTTATGTCACTGCCCCCCATTAAGTCTGCGCTGTCCTCCTTCATCCATTCACTGGGGTGACCCAGATGCAGACAGACAGAGGCGTCTGTGGCCGAAGGAAACATGTGCACCAGGTCAGAGCCTTGCTCTGTCAAATGAGGAGGGCTCGGAGGACCCAGTAGCTCGTTCACCTCTGTCATTCCATGCCTCAAGAGGGGGCTGCTGGCTTTTTGGTGACTCTTGAGATTGATACATCATCTCTTTAAGTTCTTTCTCCCTCCAAGTGTCCCTCCTCATCCCTCCTATTCTGGCATCTCTTAGACTGTGGCCTGCAGAAAGTTCAAAGCACTTTATGAGTTCCTGCCAGTATTTATAGTCAATCTTTTCTTGGCACATGGCATTAAATTGAAATGTGACTAGGTATTGACTTATTTTCCAATAATTGTTATATTTTATTGTTCCCACAACCACAGCCATTTCTATCGACTTCTTAAAAATGATCAATGAATGATATATCAAAAGGAACAAATGACAGATGCTTAATGGCTCTCCCTCAAAGTCAAATATTGTCACTGATTATGTTAGGAAGGGCTCCTTTTAGCCTTCATAGCCAAAGCAACCACTATCCTAAGAAAGCAGTTAATCATATTCAGTGGTACCTGCTCTGTAAAGATTTTGGTTGTACTAACTTTTTCTGACATTTCTGATAACAACTCTGCAAGCTTAATGAAAAAAAATATTCCACCGTACTCTTATAAAGGTTAGATCGCAAAAGAATATTTAACTGACGCTTAGTACTTTAATCATTTGAAAGGTGGAAAAGGTACAATTTTATTTCAGCTTTTTAAAGTACATTTCCAATTATCAACTAAGTACAATCAGTAGGAAATAAAAATCATTTTAGTTGAACAGTAGTTTTTGAAGCTCAGAAAATGGGGAATTTAATGGCAAGTTTGGTTCTGCAAGAGATATTTTAGAGTTCATTTGGTCTGGTGGAAATACATCCTGAGGGGAAAAAGAATAGAGAAAGGAGAGGTCAATGGTAGAGAAATGATAGATGATACAAAATCTTCTTTATTGTATTGCATGCTTTGTTGTAGGTGAAAGCTCGTCTGATAGAGATGGGCCATCTTAATTCAATGAACATATTTCTCAGACAAGAAATTGACAGAATGCAAAGAGTCATTTCAATACTTCGCAGTAGCCTGAGTGACCTCAAATTGGCCATTGAAGGAACAATCATTATGAGTGAGGTGAGCGGCCGGTCTCTCCGTAGCCATCTCCCTCTTTTGTTGCTGTTTCTCAGTCGCGTAGTGTACTCTTGTCTCCTTCAGAACCTGAGAGACGCCCTGGACAACATGTATGACGCACGTATCCCTCAGATCTGGAAGAGGGTGTCCTGGGACTCATCCACTCTGGGATTCTGGTTTACGGAACTTTTGGAAAGAAATGCTCAGTTTTCTACTTGGATATTTGAAGGGCGGCCCAACGTGTTTTGGATGACGGGTTTCTTCAACCCCCAAGGTGCGTGCTTGCAGGAGAGAGGGCGAACTCGGGGTACACGGGCAGTTGGGTAGTGACGTTGCATGATCCGTGTACACTTTATGAAACACTCTGGAGGTGCAGCTGGTGGGCGTCAGGTGGATCCTTTCAGAGGCTGGCGGGACACAGGTAATCCTCCTCTATTTAACAAGTTCTATCTGAAATTCTCCTTACCATATTTCTTGCACATTACAGTGACAAAAATCTTCCCTTTTCATTTTCACTCATTTTTGCGAGTCATCGGTCTGCAGTTAGGACACTGAAAATATTTTTAATTCTCTCAAACTTTAGTTTTTAAATGTTTGTGAAAAGGTTAAAAAAAATGAAGCATCGAAAGACGTAAAAATTGTTCCTGGAGGTCAGAAAATTAAACCGACTTTGGAAACCATCAGGCAGCCAAAATATTCAGCGAGCTTTGTGGGGGTCTTCCTCCCCCCTCAGGATTTGGGGTTTTTTTCCCTTGAAACCGTGTTTCGTTATTCTGCTTCACTGATTCCTTCATTTTAGAAATGTTTACTGAGAAGTTTACCAGCTCGAAGTCCGTGTCATAAAGAGTTCAGAAGGTTCGGAAACTCAGCAAATTTTAGTCTTAATGCACACAATATAGGTAGTTTAGCTTCACATCATCTTGGGGCACTGAAATGTTGGATCACTTATGGCTCAGCACCTGATAGCTCCATTTATAATACAATTTAAGAAACACTCACGTCTACCCATGTCGGATGCATTACTGCCGCTCACAGCAGTACATCTGAACTCAGAATATAATGCTGACCAAAGGCAGCCAAACACAAAAGCCTGCATGCTGTGTATGCGTGTTGAGGGAGGTAAGGACAGGCACCACGGATCTGCGGTCTGAAAGTCAGGATGGTGGTTACCTTTGCGGGAGGGCGGTGAATAGAGTGTGACTGGGAATGTTCTGTCTCCTGATCTGCAGGCTGGTTACACGGCTGTATTCCCTTGGTGAAAATCCATTGAGTTGTGCGCTTATCATTTGTACAGTTCTCTTTTATAAATAATACTTCAGTAACTATTATACTATTATATTCTCTGTGTACATACATTCATCTGCTTGCTTGATACATTTTCAAGAGTCTTAAGAGTTTCTGACTTTCTAACACTAACCGAGGTGATTTCTATGAGCACACTGAACTACACATAATATATTATTGTGTCAGTAGCCTTTAGATTTGTAAAGGGCAGTCTTCAGATTTCACTCATCTATTTGTCTGCCAGAATTTCCACTAAATATTAGGAGGAGAGTTTTCATTGCTGTTCTTAGATTTCGTGTGTCTGCTCATGAGTGTTTTTCTTTCTTGTAAGCTCTCCACAGAGTAAGTTGTCACCAGGTAATTCCAGGCCTGGAGCCTGAGGAAATGGCATCTAACTTAGTAAGGATTGTTTAACCACCTTTCATGTGCCAGCCCCTCTGCTGGCTGTGTTCAGCAGAGAGATTGGAGAGCAGATGCCTGCCCTAAAGGAGTCCATAGTCTGGTCGGTGAGACAGACCCCTTGGCAGCCTTAGCGTGATGTGATAAGTACACCACCTGTGCGACAGCAAAGAGGACAGAGAGGTTAATTCTGCCCAGAGAGGAGCTTTTCATGGGCAGCAGTGTGTGGGATTCACAGGGACCAGGAGGCAAGGCCAAGAGAAGACACCAGGAGACCAGTGTCACTGCAGCCCGGCAAACAGGTGATGGGATTGAAGCCAGAGTATGAGAAGTCTTCTGGGAATTCTGGCTCGATCGTCAGGGCAGTGGGAAGTTGTCACAGGCCAGAAGATGATCCAGGAAGATGGTGGAGGGTGGACTGGAATATGGGGCCCGGCACAGTGAGACTCACCAGGTCCACAGAGGAGAGCCGGCGACCTAGCAGGAAGGGACAGATTCGATGGAGTGATAAAAATGAGGATCCCTGAGACAGCAGGAGAGGCACCAGCTTAGGCTGGAGGCAAAGTACAGGGCGGGGAGCAGAGGAAGAAGGACGGGGTGGGGGTCAAGGCAGGGAGGGAGCCCTGGCATGGTCAGCATGCTGCAGGGGCATCCAGGTGGAGGGGTGTGTGGGCAGAGATGGCGCTTGGTCCAGAGATGTTAAAAACTGTGAGGCTGCTGAGTGGACCTTTGATATTCAACAACCAAGGAAGCAGCATTTGTCCCTGGCTTCTGTAGACACAGGTGACTAAGTTATGTATCATAGCACACAATTTCTTTCAGTGGTTGTTATTTTTTATTTTTCTTTCCCTTTTTCATTACAAAGGTAATTTGAAATAGCCAAGCAATAATCTTTAGCACTGAGAACTATTCTTTAATTGAACTAATTGTTAATTGTTATGAATTAATCTTTAGTAGTTAATATATATTAAGAAATGCTACAAACCAGACAGATATTTAAAGAAATGCAAATGTAGGTGTACATTTCAGTATTCTTCTTATTTATTTTCACTTGTAAATAATATGCATCCGTTCTCTTTTCTTCAGTTGTGTTTTCAAGCTGGATTTTGAGTCTTTCTCTCTCAGACTTCTGTCTTGGAAGAATGCAGCCTTATTCAAGCCAGCACCCTAACCTTTACACTCGTGCACACACCCTTATCTATGATTGCTTTCTGTTTGTTATATAGAACACTTGAGGTCAACTCTTCGTGCACACTAATCATTTGTCTGCTTCCTTTTCCTCCCTGTAATGTGAAGGACAAATTACTTTCTGTTCCACATGGCTAGCCCAGTTCTAGAAAATGTGAAGATCATAGCAGCTCCATGCTTGTTCACAGGCAGTATGCAAAGAGATGAAGTCCTTTCCAGTTGGAAGACTTTTGGCCTTCACTTGACATCAACAACAGATCCCTCAACACGAACGTAGTTCTAGTCTAGGCTCCTTCAATGACAAACAAATTCTTTCCTCAACCCGAGATATTTAAGTTAATGGCTTCAGGGCTGGGGATTTAGCTCAAGTGGTAGAGCACTTGCCTAGCAAGCACAAGGCCCTGAGTTTGATTCCCAGCACCCAAAAGAAAAAAAAAAAAAAGAAATTAAGTTAATGGCTTCAAAATTAAACCCGCACATTCAAGTAAAACAATGCAGTTTGCAAAGAGGCTGAAGTTTCACCACGAGTATATATAATCAGCATCACCAGGGCCGAAGAAGACTATAACACTTGAAAATGTTGTATTCACATATGACTTAATTTTATCATCTTATAACGTAATGTGGCATCTGATACCATCTGCCATGTTTCCCATCATGGCCCTGCTGACTTCTCAAGTGACTCTGAGACCCATGCTACTGCAAGGACAGGTGACATGCTTCATTTGCAGCTGGTCAGGGCCTGAGCTGGGACTGTTTATAGCACCGCTCGTTTGCCTGGTGTCTGGTCTGGTGTTTGACTGTCACATTTGAAGAGGCTGAGTCAGTCATCACAGACCTCATCTGGTGTTTTCAGCCCCCTTCACAATCCTTGCTGTAACAGTTGATGAGCTCAACCGTGTGGTAATTAGGTTTGATTATTAAAATGGTCAAGCTCTGTGACCCTATAATGTGTGTGCAGTGGTACAACTTTTTCGTGCATGGATTTGCCTCCCAGTGGATTTCTCAGGCCATGAGAACCTCAGTGTCGCCTACCCCAACCCTGGGCTCTCCTGGCAGCCATGGTGCACAAAGGCATCTGCTGTTTGAGATTGTGAGAAGGATTGCTTTCCCCATAGGTGGACCTTTTTCAGGGCATCATATAGCTGTGATGTACATCATGATTTAGATTCTGGCTCGTGAGCTGTGTGTGTGTATATGTGTGTGTGTGCACACACACGTGCATGGGTGTGTGTGCATGTGTGTGCATGCATGTGTGTGTGTGTGTCTGTGTGAATGTGTGGGTGTGTTTAAACTCATTGAGTATGAGTTGTGATGAGCATGACTTCAAGCCGGGGTACTGACTGCCTTTCAAAGCCTTTTAATTGATAACCCGATTTGCTGTGTGATGGTTATGACTCACACAGGGGCTGCTAATGGCACGGAGGCGGAGGCAGTCCACTCCCCGGGCCTCACACCTCTGTGTTACTTTGAACCGGTATCATTATTTTCCCACTGTTTAACTCAGTCTGGGGCGTGATGCCATATAGGTGCCAAACTGCACTGTTTTTTCCTGTGGTTTTTCTCGGTGTCTTGACAAGCCACAGCAGTCTGTTGTAGCAGATACCAGTAACAACTTCTGCTCTAACATGAATCACGATCCGTCACTTAAAAGGGATGTTGCTGAAGCACAGAGATGGGTAGTTTTTGTCCCGTTATCCTGTGCTTCTGTGAAAATGATCGGCGACTCTTGCCTGGGTGTTTGTTTTCATGGCGATGTCATCAGCTCGCTGCAATTTCTGAATACTCTTCTCGAGAGGAGTTTGTAAAAGCCCGCTGTTTGTTGAGGTGGAAGGGTGCACCAAGGGTTAACAGAACTTCAGGACCGGGGGGCACTGGGACATGGCTTCTCATCTAGTGGCAACTCTAAGCATGCCCCCGTGTAACTGTTGGCAGATCCAGAGTTGCCCTCATGCCAGAAGGAATCTGAGTGAATGGAATTTGAATAATAGCACTAACCTTCCCTGTCCTCAAATTACAGAACTGTAGAAGGACTGTGGCCTAGTTTGAAATTGCCAGTTGAGTAATAACTGGTCCTGTTTGTCTTTGTGCGTGTGAGGGAGGAACTTTGGCCTTTGTCACAACTACAGCTCCTGTGATTCTAGTCTTGCGCATGGCCCCTTTCCTTACCACCATCCAGTCCCTTGCAGCCTGGCCGGCTGTCATCACTATACCAGAACCACTTTCTCCAAGGCCACCATACCCAGTGACCTTCCCTGCTGACTTCATCCCCTTGATTGCCTAGGATGCTTCATTCCCTAAAATACTGATTCTGGAAATGCTTTCAGACCTTGGCTTCCACTCATCCCTTTCCTCGGTTCTCCTCCTGCCTCTCCGAGGGCTGCTTCTCAACTGAATACGTGGGCTTTATCCAAGCAAGTTCTTCCCTTACACCCGGCCTTCTTGCTGATGGCCTCAGCCATTCTCATAGGTATGAGCCATTCTCATAGGTATTACTCTTCATTTCTACCTGTGATTGGCTCAGCTAAGGTCCCAATGAAGACTTTGATTCCTCATTTATATATCTGCCAGTGTGACTTCACCAGTGCCATCATCCTTTGGTGGGACTCTACTTGTTTCCTGTGTGCCATCCTCCAGATCACTTCCACTCTAGTGACAGTGTCCTCACGACCTAGCAACTTGAAGAGGAGACCCGGAGGGCACAGGTTGTGGAAGACAAAGAGCAGGGAAGGCCCTAAGTAGTAACAGGTGCTGTCACAGTTCAGGCCAGTGGGCAGAAATGATCAGATGGGTTTCTCAACCAGAACTCTATTGGCAGGAGCGGGCCCAGCTGAGAAGCGGGAAGGTGGAGGGGTCAGCTTTCAGGGCGAGTGAGAGAAGTGAGGAAATGGAGAGATGGAGAATGAGTGTGGACAAGATGGGTAATTCTTTCAAGAAATTTGATTTCAAAGAGAAGAAGCAAGTTGGAGGACAGCTGTGAGAAGAAAAGACTTTCTTTCTCTTTTAATAAGAGGCTTGATGCTGTTTGAATACTGGTGGAATAGAGTCAGGAGAGGGCCGGGGGAGAGACACCAGTGACACCAGAGAAGATGTAAAGAGGCAGGAGGGAGGGTTGGGATGTAGCTCAGTGGTAGAGCACTTGCCTAGCAAGCGCTAGGCCCTGAGTTCAATCCCCAGCACCACCACCCCCGCCAAAAAAGAGGCAGGAAGGGGTTGATCACATCATTAAGGGGACACTTTGCCCACTGCGACAAGAGTAGTAGGGAAGGATGAGCACAGTGTGGGTGTGGTGGCAAGAAGTTAAGAGAATTCGCATCTGGTGCTTTCTGCTTTCTGTTTAAAGAAAGAAGCAAAGTCAACTTGAGAGAAAGAAGGTGTTAGAGATTTTCAGAGAGTAGCAGAAGCTGGAGAAAGGCAGCTAATCAGGGGGATAAAGAGGAGCTATTAAGTGGCTTCGAGAATCCCATTGAGGTTTGTTCTTGATGACAACTTGTGTGATGGTTTCGGGTCTCATTCAGTAACCTGGTATCTGCATAAGAAGGGGAACTTTTGGATCCATTCGTGACTGGGGTCTTGCCTGGCAAGGGATGAAGAGACTGAACAGGAGAGGAAGTGAGGAAAGTGGGTGGAGTTGATGAGTTAAAAATGATGAGGTCGAGGAACAGAGAGTTCAAGTGTAGATGGGGTACTGAAGAGACCCCGGGGTTGGCAGGGTGTTCAATGACTGGGGGCAGATGGGAGCCTGTGGCTAGAGGTTATGGTTGTCCGCATGGCGGAGATTCTCATAAGGGTAGAGGCTGGGTTGCGGAGGGCAAGGCATTCTGGCCCGAGCCAGGCTCCAGTAAAGGGCAAGAAATGTAGAGAGAATGTTGTGAGGAGTTGGAACCATGCCAGAGCAAATACAGGGAAAGTTTAGGAGGGAAGGTAGAAGTGGAATTTGGGGTTGAGGGAAAGGCATAAAGTACCACAAGAGAAAATAGATCATCAGCTCAAGGAATTGCATTGTAGAACACGAGACTTGGTAGGTACAGCGGTGGGTGTGCTAAGGTTTTCTTGCACCAGTTGTCTCCTGGATTGATGACACTTTAGAGAATGTGTGTGTCTCAGGGGGCTCCTGAGGAGTCAGCTCGTGCTACTGACCAGCTTCCTGATATTTTATTTGTACTACGAGACATCGCCCTTCCCTCTTGTCAAGCGAGTTCTTAAAACAAATGTGGATCAGTGACTGTCGGTGACCTGTCTCACACGGTTTTTACAGAGCAGCAGTCCGCAGACCTTCCTTCCACAGTAGAGTCACCTGGGTGCTTTTAATGCACACCAATGCCCGGGGACTCACGTCAATTGTTTCATGATCTCTAGGGAGATCTTAAGAATCTGTACAAGCAGTTTTCTTCGGAGTTCCCTTAGACGTTCGAATGTGTACAGAACCTTGACCTGAGACCTTTGCTACCCAATATTCCATCCTCCATCCAGGAACATCAGCCTCATAAAAATACAGAACCTCAGGCCTCAAGTTTGACCTTCCTTCTGCGTCAGAGCCCACACATTTAATGAGAGCCCCTTCCCTGCCCAGATGGTTCCTGTGAGCATTAGTGTTTGGAAGGAAGCCTGGCTTGAAATCAACAGGGATCCTGTGCCACACCTCCAGGGATGCTGACTTATCAGTCTGGACCGTGGTCTGGGAATCAGGAGTTTTACAAGCTTCCCTGTGGCTCTAGTTTTCAGTATTTTCAGATGCTTGCCTCACAGCATGCAGCAGAGTCGGGAAAGGCGCCTGGAGTATCTCCGTTCAACTGCGTGGATCAACCCCATCTTTGTTTAATGATTTCTGACCTTTATTTAACTTAGCAATGAACTACATTTGCTTCTCATTTGGGGGAAAAAACTGCCTGTCATAAACTTGTGGCAGGAACATCATTTCTCTTCATCTTTGAAGATGCTCTTGGGAGGCTTGGTAACTGTTTAGACAGGAAATACTGCGCAACCTACAGCCTATTACAGAAGGGCCGGTTCATTTATCAAAGAAAAAAATGTTGCCTGCTTTTGTTATAGGACCATCGTTACAGAATACCGACCCTTTACAAAGTTGAGAAGAGCAGCCTTCCTGATTAGTTATCTCTCGTCCTTCCAAAGACCTTGTATGAAATGCTAGTGAAAGCACTCCACGGCTTTCTGTGAGCCAGCCAGTTGCACAAGCCAATGAGAATGAGTTTGCTGAAATGTTGGGTTACTACTCTGATAGGAATTAAGACCTAACAAGTGTTGCTTTAGACCTGAGTTTTCGAAGTCTAATCCTAGCTTAAAAGTGAAATTTTCTAAAAGAACAGGCTTGACAAGTGTTTTAAGAATTCATTATGTTTTTGAGTTTGAAGGGAAAAAATTTTTGCAAGCATCTCAATTAGACCACATGTAACTCAGACGTTTAAATAGTCAAATCACCCATTTTCATGTGGGTGGTTAAATATCAAAAAGAATAAGTTAATATTGTTGAAGGCTTTCCCCAACTTTTTGTTTCTTCCTTCAAACATATGAATGTATGAATCACTTTACCACCACTTTAAAAATGATTAAAACTAAATCTGTGCCAAAACAAAAGCACTTACTTCCAAGTTCTTATAAAGAAAACTGTATCAAAAGTCCTTAAAGAATTATACAGGCTTTGGAAAGAACATATTTTGTTTCCATTAGACCTGGAACCAGTCTTCAAGAAAGATGGTCATTCATTTTTTTTCCAATTTTATTTACCAAGAACACGTATTGGTACATTGTATACAAAATGATCACATTTATCATAGCTAATTTGTACCTGTACATGATATATCTTGGTTTTCCCTTATTAAATTTGGAAAGTAGGATTTTGAGACAAACACAAAAACCAAGAACCACATATACCTAGAAGACATCGCTAAGGTTATTCATTTTTTAATTTGACAATGAACACTTTAGTAGATTCACTATCCCTTGAATGCCATAGATCATGTTCTTTTAGAAAACCAAATCAAAACCATCACCTCTTGAAAACATACATATTTCCTCCATGTTTCCTGAGTAAGAATAACCCGTGGAACAGTTCTGACCCTCCACCCTTAGGCCTCAGATACAGTTACTAGACATTTTCCCTTCTCGGTAGGTCGAGTGGACTGTGTTCTACATTCTACCTACTGGCATACTAGGACTGCCTCCTGAGTATTAGGAGACCTGCGGTTGAAGCCTGCTGGACAGTACCGTGCATACTCCCCAGTGGGAGAAGACAAGAAGTCTTGGTCTCTCCTTAATTGTACTAAGGATTTTCAGAGCTCTTTGACAGTGAGTGAAATCTTTGAAGCAGATGCCTTATGTGGGAGAGAACCCAGCTCATTCCTCCTTTGGCACCTCTGGCATTGTCCTGAGAGCCATATGGAGTGAGGTCAAATTTGCAATTTTGTTGGAACTTAAAATATTATAGAAAAATTCAAGTATTTAACTTGTGCAAATGGATAGTTAAGACCAGGATTCATGCCTTATGCTTTATGACCTTGTGGATTCATAGATCAGTGATGAATTTTAAAATATCATAAAATGGGGTCAATTTAATTCCAAGTACTCGACGTGGATATATAGTGCCTAGTACACCACATGGATGAACACCTAATGTTGAATGATGAAAATGACATTTTCATGGAGTGACTTAGAGGGTGAATTGGATTTTATTATTGTGGTCATATATACCACTGACTGGCAAACACACAAAATGTTTTATTACTAAAGTACGGAATTCCCCAAATTGGAAGTCAACATAACCACATGCTCATTGTGATTTCGTTTTGTTTGGTTACATGGAAAATCAGGGCCCACAAGGGACTCCATGCAGATTACAGGCATTGCCCAGCAGCAGCTGCCAGGCAGATTTCTACCATGTCTCCTAGTAACAAAAGTTAACATTTTGTACCTTAAAATCATCCTTTCTTCCTCTGACCACCTTTTCTTTTGGATTAATGCAAGGGTCCCTCCTTAGCCCCAAATCCAAACTTTCTTTTTTTTTTTTTTCTGTGCTGGGGATCGAACTCAGGGCCCAAGCACTGTAACCACTGAGCTAAATCCCCAGCCAAGCTTTCTTAAGATATCAAAGCAACTAAATCATTTGCTGCTTCGAATAATCACTGACTTCCCACCATGTAGATCAAGGGCACACCGTGCCTCTGTGTGGTCCTGACGGTGTCCACATCGCCACCTCCCCACTGGCCTAGCTCTCCATGCCTTTGCATACGCTCTTCCCCTAATGGAAATCGTCCCATCTGACAGTCTCCTGTGTGTCTCTCAAGAGTTGCATTCAACTTGGTCTTCTCATTTAAGCCTTCCTTGAACTGCCTCTGGACCTTTGTCACACAAAGACTCATACCAACATGGTGCTGTGTCCTACTTCACTCTGCTTGCCCTCACTGAGCTTTTTCCTTTTGCTTTTCTTTTCTTTCTTTTTTTTTTTTTTTCTTTTTCTTTTGCAGGATTAGATCCGGGGCCTTGTGTATGCCAGGCAAGTGCTCCGCTGCTGAGTTACATCCACAGACTTTTTCTTTTTTTTCAAATTTTTAATTTTGAGACAGAGTCTTTCTAAGTTGCCCAGGCTGGCCTGCAACTTGTGATCCTTCTGCCTCAGCCTCCTTACTAAGCTGGAATCACGGGCCTGACCTGCTGTCCCTGGCTCCGAGGACTGAGCTCCTTGAAGTGCAGGCTCCATGGATGATTTGTTTCATCATTGTGGTTGTCCCACCCCAAGTGGTACACAGTGGCCACTCTACAGAGGGTCGATGAATGAACAAAATGGCCACATGAGAGCTTCTCCATGTGCCTAATTTAGAGATGGAGAGAATTTGACTTGGGTAAAGCCAGGCTGGGCACCTGTCCTTTCTTTCCAACTCTTAGGAATCTTAACTCAGTGCTTGGGATTATGCCTTGAAACCCTTCCTTTCCTTGGACTCCCATTCAAGCCCAGTAAGACGTTATTACATATGTGTTGGTTTGGCTTTCAGAGTTCACTATTTAACAGTAGCAAGGACAGACTCGAAATTTTTACTCATTGGAGAGCCTCATAATTTACAATATCTACATGGAGGCTGAACTGTAATACACAGGTCACAGATGAAACCTAAGGTTTTAAAGTCCATTTGGAAGTTTAGGGTATTCTTTCTAATAGAAAATGCCATTGTCCAAGAAAGACTTCTCTTATTGAATTGAATGCCATGATTTGCAAATATTAAGTTTAAAGAAAGGCCACAAGAATTGGAGCCACGTATTATCTTAAAATAACTGTATTATGCACATTGAAACATGTAGCTTTCCTTTCCGGTGTGATTGCTTTGTTTGATCAAATTGAAAGTCAGGTTTCCTATTATGGCATTATGCCTTATTTCCTTAGACTAAATGAAATTGTTCCATTATAGCAAATAGAAGCTTGATAATGGTTTGATTGGAGTTTAATTGGAATGCTGTTTCTCAGAATACTTCACCATTCCGGTCACACATTCCATATTGTGCCTTCAAATAGAGACTATGAGCTAGGATGGGTTATGACCCTTCTAGGATTTGAGCAGTTGGAATCCCAGGAGACTTTAAAACCAAGGCCCCAGAGTAAGGCAGAAAGGGTGCTGTTCTGCTGGCAGCTGCCAGGAAAGATTTACCTCATCGCAGTCCCCATAGAAACAAAACACTGGGAGAAACAGCCCCCTGGGGTTTGGGCTCAGCCCCTCTTGGAATGGGCATGAAGTTTGGCGATTGATCAACAAATAACACATAACATTGCTTCCTTCTTGTCTCTAACGTGGACTGCACCAAAGCAACAGTCTTTTCTTTTTGTCTTCAGGTTTCCTCACAGCCATGAGGCAGGAAGTGACCCGGGCACACAAAGGCTGGGCGCTGGACACCGTGACCATCCACAATGAAGTTCTGCGGCAGACCAAGGAGGAGATCACTTCACCCCCTGCGGTAGGTGCTAGCGGGACAATTCTAGATCTGGGGATGGAAGCTCAAGTTCTGCCGAAAGCAACCTTGAGTACCTCAGCTAAGTCTGTTTGCTTCGCAGCGAGGATTTCCTCCATTGTAACCAGGAAACCTCAAAACCAAAGCCTCCTCCATCTGCCGGAGTAAGAGGTTAATGACAAGGCCTAGCGAGCCCTAGAACTCCCCAGGCTACTTTTGTTTTTGATTTTCAGCACTGGAGACTGAAGCCAGGGCCTTTACAATGAGCTGCATCCAAGTCCTTTTTATGTGTTTATTTATTTTTTAAAATTTTGAGATAGTGTCTCACAAAGTCACTAAGTTGCCCAGACTGGGCTCGAACTTGTGATCTTCCCACCTCCGGGAATGGTAGGATTACAGGTGTGTAACACCACTCCCAGCTCTATGTTTTTTATAATTACAAGTGAAGTTTGTGTTGGTTTAAAAGGATTTTCCACACATCTCAGGCTACTGCTATGGGTCACTCAGAATCACCTGTGGTAGCAGAGTCGAGTTGAGTGCCCCTTTTAGCTCCTGGACCCGGGATGGAAAGACATCTGGCTGGGGGAGGACAGACACCCTGAGGCAAGCAGATGACATCTGGAGCCACTGCTTGGACATCGATCTGCTCAATGAACTTGGGCAAGTTCTTTACCTTTTATGACAGGTCAACCTTGCTGAAGGAAATCGGAAGATTTAAGTGCAATCTTGGAGGCTTTGTGCAGGACCCACCCAGACACATATTTCAATCTCATTTTCCCTTTCTCTGATTTTCATCTCTTAACCTTCCAAATAAGGGGGGTGGAACAGATGTTTTCCAAGTTCTGGCCCCATGTTCTGCTACTTTACAACAAAGATCATCCTTCCTCCAGCATCCAGTAACATTCTTTAACATTCTTTATTGTATCTGAAACCTCACCCCAAACACCTTTAACTTCTGTGTTTTCACCAACCTTTCTTTAAGGTAATTGGGTTATTTTGATCATATGTCTCAAGATTCTTCCACCATCTACCTATCACGTGGTCCCCAAGTCACTTCCGAGGTTGCAGGTACTAGTTACAGCAGCACCTTGCTTCCCGGTGTCCAAGTCTGTATTCACTTCCTGAGGCTGTCGTAATAAATCCTCTCAACCTGGGTGCTAGAAACAACTGGAATTTATTCCCTTGAAGTTCAAGAGGCCAGAAGTCCTAAGTCAGGGTATGGACCGTGTTGGTTTCTTCTGGAAGGAGACTCCAGAAGTGCTATAATCACCTCTCAAAGTCCTCGTTTCCAAACATCATCACATTCTCGTTTGTAGCTTCAACCTAAGACTTTGGGAGTACACAGTTCAGTCTGTGACAGTCTATCTCTGCCCCCCCCCAAATCATGACTTGCTTACATGCAAAATACATTCATTCAGTTCCAACTCACCCCCAAAAGTCTCATCTAGACAAATTATGCACTGCCAGAATACAGTGATAGGGCTGGAATAGGAGAAACGTTCCCACTCCAAAAGGGAGAAACAGGAAGAAAAGGAGGGGTGATGGGTCCAAGGAAGTCCAAAACCTAGCAAGACAAATTCCTCTAGATCTTAAGGCTTAGGAATAATTCTCTTTGGTACTATACTCTGTCCTCAGGCTTCTGGAGTGGCACTGGCACCCCCACAGCTTTAGGAGCTGTCCTGCCCCTGAGGCTTTAGGCAGCAGTCATGTGGCCTCCTGAAACTGACGTGGTGGCCGGATGATCTCTGACATCACCTGGGGCATCATTTTTCTGAGGAACAATCTTGTTCTGGTGGTTGTTGGCAGTACTTGGTATTGGTTGGCCTATAGGTGCTTCATTCCAATCTTTGCTTTCATTGTCATACCTTCTTCCCTTCGTGTATCTCTGCATGTCTTCTCTTCTTACAAAAAGACCTGTCATGTTAGATTTAAGGCCTACCCTGACCCAGTATGTCCTTATCGAAACTAGTTACATCTTCAACGTCCTCATTCCGAACGGTTGCATTCTGAGCTCCTGAATGGACCTCAATTTGGGGTGATGCCGTTCCATCTGGCACACTGTTCGACTCTGACTTTTTAAGGTCCTGAGATTGAAGGGACCCTAGAGAGGAATACAGGTAGGGTGGTTCCTAGGTGGTCGCATTGTTCATGTAGATAATTGTCAATCACTAAGCTAATGATGAGACCTATATGTCCTGCTTTTCTGAGACTGCCCAAGATTTTGCTGTCAAACCACATGCCTCTGTGACTCAAAAAATGTGGCCCTTGAGCTGTGAGCCCACACGAAGGCATTCCAGAAAGCACTTTGCAACTAATCTCCCTGTTCTTTATGTTAATCTACACTTAATTCTCCTTACCTATCCTCACTGGAAATGGAAAAATGGTCACCATCTTCTACATAAATATACTGTATGAGCTTGTGTGAGTCTTAGTGCTCCTCCAGCCTTTCTTTTTCTAGTCTAATATTCTGTGGCTCCTCACTGCCTGCAAAATAAAGAGTTCACACCTTTCAGCTTGGCATCTGGACTCCTCCACGGCCAGGCCCTACCTTATAACTATTGTGCCTTCTGCTAAATAAGTTGCTTGGGCTTCTCCGCCCATCCCACCTTTCTTTGTAGTCTTGCCCCTACCTGGGATGCCTTCCTCTCTCCTTTACCTGTCCAATCATGGCTGCCCCTCAGGGCCCACCTTGGGGCCACCGCTCCACACAGGTCCTGAGCGCTCCAGCCCACAGGCAGCCCCAGTAACAAATGAATGCTGCCATTCAAACCATATCTTTTTAAAAATTTCTTATATCTGTGTGTCTTGTCTCTCTGATTTGATGGTGAGGAGCGCAAGAGCAGGTCCTGTTGTATGAGAAAGACACTGGGGAAGACATCAAATACTGCTCTCCCTACCTCACCCCTTCACGCCCCTTTGCTATACCGCGGCCGGCCTCTGGGGGTGCTCTGACACTCCCCTGGCCGGGCCTGGTCACTGCAAATCGCACCCACTGCCTGCATCCATTGATGGAGATGAAGGTGAGCCACAGGTTGGCTTGGTCAGCGCAGGCTGAGATTCCAGTTGCACGTCCTGTCCACGCTCCCACCTTGCACCAACTCCAGCGAGAAATTTTGGAGACTTTTAGCTGCGTGCAAAGATGATTTGGCTTTGCTGTTGCCCAGGCAGGCCACCTCACACTCCAGTAAACAACAGGACACTTCCACACTGTCCCCATCCTGACTGCCTATGCGCCATAGGGGAAAATTGGGCCAGTGCCCAATGACACGTCTCTTGTCCCGTAGCATTTTAAGACTGGTGTATGTTTTCTTTCCAGACTGACAACCAGTATGACATTAATGGATGCCCATCTTTGGCACCCGTATTTTTTTAATCCTGCTCCCTTACACTTGGCTCTTCCAGGAAGGCGTGTACATTTATGGGCTGTACATCGACGGGGCAGCCTGGGACAGGCGGAACGGGAAGCTCACAGAGTCCACCCCCAAGGTGCTCTTCACACTGCTGCCCGTGCTGCACATCTTCGCTATTAACTCCACGGCACCCAAAGACCCCAAGCTGTATGTGTGTCCTATTTACAAGAAACCCAGGCGAACCGATCTGACCTTCATCACGGTGGTGTACTTGCGAACGGTGCTGTCCCCGGATCACTGGATCCTGAGAGGGGTGGCCCTTCTGTGCGACATCAAGTGAGTTCATCTCCACCTGCTGAGGGTACCAGGACCACAAGGACATGGAGGTACTGAGTGACCCGGCCGTGGGTGTTTCCCCCCATAACTGCTCGACTGCTCTTTCTCAATTAAAAGGTTGATCTCCTCTCATCGCTTGTGTCTTTCCTCGCCTCGTGTCATAGCAGTATTCAAAAACATGACTCTTCATTTGTGCTTCTTATTCCGGGAAATCATATTCCATTATAATTACTTTTTAGTGATAAAATCCTGTCTTCATGTCAGAAAGCTTTGGAAGGGTTGCATTTTAAAATTCTGAAACAAAAAGCAAGTATGTTATATCCTAAAAGGAGCCAAGTGCATGAAAACTTTTCTCCCCGGTGAAAACTGCTTTCCCTTGAATGAAATCTGTGCTAACATACTGTCTTTTGCTTTTTTTTTTTTTTTTTTTAAGATGGTGGTATTGTACTGGGGATCGAACCCAAGGGTACTCTGTCGCTACTCTTTTTATTTTTACTTTTGAGATAGATAAGTTCTGGCTAAATTGCCCTGGCCAGGCTTGAACTCATGATCCTCCTGCCTCAGCCTCCCAAGTAGCTGAGATTACAGGTGTGTGCCACTGTGCCCGGCATCTTCGGCTCTCTCGAGTTTCCCTTTTCCTGTCGCTTGTGAAATGGAGCCTGAAGGGTCCAGGCAGTGCCGCTCAGTAGTAAGCTGAATGGTGTGAAGTGTTTGAGACTGAAAATCCACTGGGATTGCTGCCCTTGTAATTTATTTTGATTGTATTTAATAGTTTTATTTTATTTTTCCAGTACATTTCAGGCCCAGGGAACTCTGACTCTCCAGCTCTCCCTCCCAGCCCCAATTCTCCAGGAGATAATGAAACACATTTCTAGGCAGCAAATGGAGAAGGAAAAACAAACTCCATCAAATGAAATTAGGTTATATGCCAAATGTCTTAAAAGGCAGAATCTTTAAAAAGTGAAGCTATTTCTTACTCTGTAGTTAGTCTGAAACTCAGTAGGAGCCTTTATTTCCTGCTAAAGGAAATTGTCAATTTAGCGAAACAGACGAGCTCCTCTGTTGAAAGTTCCTGCCGCTCCAGGACAGAGAAGCAGCATCAGGGCCACCCTGGTCTTTGCATCTGGAATCCTCGTGCCCACCCCGGTCACTCCCACCAGCTCCAGTCCCTCCACCTGTTTGAAGGAAGGGCACATCCGCCGGGCCTCGCCCCCTTCTCATCCTCTGTCGCTGATGGCAAAGGAAACAAGAGGGCCCAGCAGTAGTCCAGGTAAGGTGTCCAGGGGAGACCCCAGAGGAAATCGTGCCAGAGCCTGGTGGCCTTTCAAACAGCAGAAAACAGGTTATGAAGTGCACATTGTAGCAGTGGCCTCCAGTATGCTCAGGAGATTGATTCAACGTCAAAGCCATTGAACTTAAAAAAAATAAATAAAAGGCGGTTTAATAAAGTAGCCAGGTCCCTGGCCCAAGTATTGTTGGCACTTGCCACGGTCAGCACACACTGTAAACAAAGGTGGCATTCCCTGGCATTTGGAAGCACCTCCCAGCATGGATGGGCACGGGGGAAGCAAAGAGCTCTGACAGAAGAGCAAACCAACCTACAGATTTCCAAAGCGAAACACGCACACATTTTATCGATACTCTTTGTCCAGTTGCTAAGAAAAGTGAAGGCAAAGGCATAGGCGAAACCCCTGATGTCATGGCTGGTTTTTAGAGGATAATAGTTAGGTTCGATGTTCTTTAATCCTTGCATGTCTTGAGGGAAACTGGGGAAAGAGATGGAAAAGATGTGCACTGAGCAAAGGTTATTGGTCAGACTACTTAACACCACAGGAGCACCATTTCCTGGGAACTCAGCTTCAGCTGATTGTTTTGCTCTGAGTGAATACAGAGGAGAGAGAAATAGGCAGCAGGCCCAGCCAGGATGGGCACCTGGCCCCCAGGCAGAGACTCAGGATGGTCTTCTTTCTGGCAGGTACTTCTCAGCCACCTCTGGATCTGCTGAGAGCTGGCTGGGGCCCAGTCCTGCTTTCTTTCTCTGGGCCTTAGAGAATGATTTCCTTAGACATTCTGAGTCATTGAACTTCCATAAACACATAGCCATTTTCTCTGCACAATTGTTGCTCTTTCACTAATTACATAATTAGCCACACTTGAGTGAAGGAGACCTGGTGGGCATGAAAGAGCAAAGGAAAGAGGACGAGATGGTTAAGCCAGCTGAAGCTGGGAGAGAGACAGACTCATTTTCTCCTCCTTGGAATCAGTTCACATCTTCTCGTTTTGAGCTCAGCACAATGAGCAAGGAGATTGATACCTATGCTGATTTAAAATGTTATTTTACTCTGGACTTTACATTAAAAAGACCAACAACAAAGTGTCTAGAGATATATGCTCTAAAGGGGGCTGGTCTCGGGGCAATGTTACAGGGATGAGCCACCCTCTGTGCTGTCAGAGACTTCAGAGGAACAGAGGACTCCCTGTCAAAGGCGCAGGTGTGACTTGGGGCTGTGGGTGAAGTTCAGATGAGTGAGGGATGAACTCAAAGACAAGGTGGCATTTCAGCTGTGACTTGAACCAAAGACCCTGATGTCACACATACTTTCACCCTCCTTACTGTGTGGAACAACTGGAGCTGTCATTCATGGCCAGAGGCAACACACAAGGTACAGACATATTGGGAAACACTAGTCTCTTAAAAGTAAAACACATAGTTACTATGTGACCCAGATGTTTCACTTTTTGGTATTTCCCCAAGAAAATGAAATCTATACAAAAATGTACATACACATGTTTATAGAAACTTTATTTGTAATGGTCAATAAGCTAGCATGTAGAAACTGTCCAAATATCCATCAGCAGATGAATGGATTATAGCAGATATGGTATATCCATACAATAGAATACTACACAGCAATAAAAAGGAACAAATTATTGATGCACACTGCAATGCAGATGAGTTGCAAAATAATTATGCACAGTGAGAGAAGCCAGACCTCCCTGCTCCATCTGGAAAGCAGAGCCTGGCTTATTTGAACACTCCAATAACAGCAAAGTAACCCAGTTTGACTGAATGTTGGCAAAAGATGGAGAAGGTGGGAATATCAGGCGTGGGGCATGTTGGGAGGATCTAGAATACTGCAGAGGACAGTGGGGAGCCATTGACGGTTCTAGTCTGCTAAAGGAATGTGAGTGCATTGGTTAGGAGGCTGCTGTTCAAGACCGAAAATGATGAGATAAGGATCAGAACCACAGAGCTGATAATTAGCCTGAGAAGAAAAGCAAGCCATTCAAAGCAGGGTGTGCAGGTAAAATTGGGGGATTCAGAAACCTGAGTTGAGGTGAAAAATAATCGGAGTCTAAAGATACAACAACTTATAGCCTGGAAACTCTAATTGGATGTTTCTTTTCTCATTAAAATTTGGGAAAAAGAGCTGTCTCGCTAGCTAAATGCTCATAAATGACTGCCAAGGTCTCTGCAGAGAAACTGCCAGGTCTACGAGCTCATGGTTGCTCACGGTGCAGTCCCTGGTCTAAAAATGACATAGTACGGGGTTGAGGGTGTAGTTCAGTGGCAGAGCGCTTGCCTAACACAAGCAGAACTGGGTTCCATCCCCAGCACAAACAAAGAGCAGTGTTATGATATGACAGGCACTTGTCTGACTGCTTGGGGTAATGAATGTGTGTAATCCTTACACCATCTCTGTGGGCTCAGTACCAGTGTCATCATCTCCTCTTCATGCAGAGGAGCTAAATGACAATGACATTTGAATGGTGCAAAAAACAAACATATGTTTAAAATTCGGGACTTTGGAGAGAATTCTTGGGTTCATTTTAACATGATTTAACATGATTTAACATTCTAGTTTAGCAGGTACATTGTCTGTTAACCAGAAGGAGTGTGGCTGGAGGAATTAGCGCTAACCTCCAAGTGGGAAGACATGAGTTCTAGTCATGAGTTGCAGGCTACTTCCTTGTCCTGATGCAAAAGCAGAAGTAATTAAAATCCAGCAAGGGGAAAAAAAGAGCAAAAGTGTAAGGAAAATTCACTGTTCTAAATGAAAAATTAAGGAACTATGGAGATCCTCTTAACTTCAAAAGGCCCAAGCCATTCATAGTTAAAGCAGCTTAGTGACTTTATCCTAGTTTATCTGTTCAGACATCTCAGACTTTCAAACTTTATCTCTTGTGGTTTATATCTAGACGTCCTCCAAGAGCCTCATGCACTCATAAGCAGGGCTTTGGGGAGGTGACTGAATTATGGGGTACAATTATGGGCAACCCAGGGCGGTTTAGTCATTGGCTTGTGTGCCTGTTCTACATTTGATAAAAGTTGTCCACATGTTTTGTTTTGCTTTTTGAGACAGGAGGCTGGTTTTGAACTCACCGTGGAGCCCAGGTTGGACTTGAACTCTTGCAGATCCTCCTGCCTTGGCCTCCTGAGTGCTGGGATCACAGGTGTGTGCTCCCCCGCCTGGCTCTGTCCACCGGTGAAGAATACTGAAAACCTTGCATCCTCCCTGTCTTGTGTCAGGGTCTCTGGAAAGACTGAGGTGGAGACTTGTGTGCAGGCTTCCTGGAAGGAGTTCTGGGCACAGCTCCCACGGGAACAAGGGAGGGCGGGCTGGGCCAGGAGCCGGACGAGGGCCAAGCCAAGGTGGCAGCTGGAAGCCAGTGGCAGCCTCCCTCCCTCCACACTCTTTCCTCTTTTCTTCTCATCTTTGTTCCTTGCCTCCTTTAAGTTAAAAGCAAATGGTGAACAGGTTTTCCCTTGCTTCTTCTTTATGCTCTCTTCAGAGATCTTAAGAACTTAATAGTTTCTGACATCTGCATGCAGACACTGTACCCTTGAAATGCAGAGAGCTTTCCACCACGTCTGAAGTTGGGGAAATGCTTGAGGGACCTGTTACTTCTGTCCCTCCTGAGAGGCTGGCAGCCACGAGCTGAGCATAGTGACTGGACAGATTTTGAAAAGACCACAAACCACGAAGACAATTGCAATCTGAAAGCCTCCATTCTTAATTGCTCTTTTTCTAAGAGCTATAAATTCCCTAAATTTTGTTTTTTTTTGAAGGCTAGAGCTGTATTTTGCCTTGAAAAAATTACTTTTGTACCTTGAGCACACGGGGAAAGCTAGTCAACTCCATGGCGTGTGTCTCCCAGTATCTGGCTCTGACTGCAAAAAGGAGCTGTCATCTTTGGACACTCAGGTCTCGATTTACATACAACTTTATGAGATGAATATAAATACTTTGGAGTGATGCTCAAGAAATGAAGACGTTCTCACTGTGCCTGGAATCAATACTAACTCCTCGTAGAAGCTGTTGGTTTATAGAACTCAGTCTGTCTCCCAACAAGGAGCCTGTTGCTCCCATGGCTCCAGGCCTTGCCGAATCACCTTTCTGGCGAATGTGGGACGTGGCAGTGTCACAGTTGTTTCTTTATGAACAGTTTTAATTGAACAGGTGTCCCTGGGTGGTATGGAAACGTCTCTGTGCTACACACACACGTGCCGCACTGGCAGCTCCCTCTCGCTCCTCCTGACAGAAGCTGCCTCCCGTCCTCATCCAGGGTGTGACTGCCGGTCAAAAGCAACCCTCCTCCATTCCCAGGCAAACCCTCCTCAGCCGGGTGCCCATAGTTAACGCTTGAGCCTCTTAATTTCCTGGCACCTTCGCAGCTTCTTCAAGATGGAGTTTTTCCTCTGTCTCCCAGCAGACACGTCCCTGGGCATTTCTGTCCCTAGCACTCCAGGCCCAGAGGTATGGCAGGGGATTTCAACCTGTGTCTGAGGGATAAGGACGCCCATCTGTCATTTGTGACTTCCGTGTATGCCCTCCTGATTATGCAAACCTTCCCTTTCCTATTGTTCTCTTCTATTGTCCCCCTAAAGGACACCCAGTGTCCCATCATGATAAAACCTGAGAAGTTGCCAAACAAACGGAAAATGCTTTGCTCTCGCCCTCTCCTCCTCTCTCCCTCCTTTCTCTCTCCCAATCCCGTCCTCTCTTTCTCTCTACTCCTCTCTCTCCAGTGCTGGAAGCTAACTGTTTGGCGTTTAGCAAGATGATATCAGAAGCTTTATCTATTATGTGTCATCCCCTCTCCTGGGGAAAGCAGTCACTTTCAGGATTTTTCCACTTTTATGGAATTTTTCTTTAGAGAAAAGACAGGCTCTTTTCACCTGGTCTGCTTTCTCCGAAAGCCTGTGCCAGTCCTTGGCTGCCAGCAGCCAGCTGTGGTATTCTGTGGTGGATCCCAGCTCCCACGTCCCCCCAGGTCCCTCCTCTGCTCAGTGAAACCTGGGCTGTGGGACAGCTGGCCAAGGGCCAAGCTGGTGGACCTTCTTGCTGAGTCCCCTCTTGCCTCCTGTCTCATCTGCCCACTCTGCCCTGGGCTCTGCCAAGGATGCTCATGCCCCAGGAGAGAGGGTGGCCTGCACGAGCCCTACAGGGCACCTCTCTGGGGGTCCGCGATGCTACTCCACTGTGTCCTCTCATCCTCCGGGGGAAGATGTGCTCTCTGGGGATGTGGTCCCCAGAAGGGACCTGGGTGCTGCCAGGCCCTTCAAATGACTTCCAGCAGCATGGCACCATCTTGCATGCCACACATCCCCTCAACAAAGTGTGTGAGCAGTTGCCCTATTCTGGGGAAAAGTCTGGTCTCTTTTAACACTTGATGGGAGTCATCTGCAGCTCCTGCATCTTTCTGGGAAGCTGATTTGACTGACAGATAATGTGCAGGCATCGGCCCTGCCCGGCTCCCAGGAGGTCAGGCCACTCCTTGCCCCATTCTCATCATCCATCCTGTGATGGGGATGTCTCTAGGTCAATTTATGTATTAATTTGTCACTTGGTGCATAATATTTAGCACTGCGATAAAAAACAAATAAGCCAATCCTGTGAGGAATTGATTTTCCCTTCCACATCTGTTCATGAAGACATAAATCTAAAGTTTTGCTACTTTAAAAGCCTCCGATGCAAATATAATCTAAAATTGCTAGGCTTTGAAGTTGGGCTTTTCTGTCAGAAGATGTTTATAGGCCTGATCCCTGGAGCCTGGCCACTCATCTTCTGCCTCTAGGCTCCAATGCCATCGATCACCTCTTGAGGTCCACTCCAATTCGTAGCAACCAAATACGATGGTGCCGAGTGCCTGGCGCACAACACCAGTTCTTCACCGACCCATGGCAGAGATGCAAGAGGAGACGCAAGAGCTGCTGAGGCATGGTCGCTGGCCTCAGGAACATGGTATCCTGGGGTCACCAGCTCAGCTCACAAATAGCTATGTAAGTCAGAAAGAGGTCACTGTCCTCAAGATAGGTGCTCTGGGACAGCAGAGCGGGGAGAGACTTGACTTTTCTTTGGGAGGATTGGGAAGGTCTGTGGAGAAAGTAGCATTTAGGCCAAGTCAGAAAGGGAAGATGGGGTTTGGCCGGAGGAAGCAGAGGGAAGAGGAGCCCAGGAGATGGGACAGCAGGAACAAAGACAGGCCAAGTTCAGACCGTGACAGATTTCCCTTCGGCTGCAGCACAGGACACAGGGGAGGGGCAGCTGCGAAGAAAGGCTGCAAACGTGTGACAGTGGAGCCTCAAGGACATTGTGGGCGCAGCCATGACTTATTTCCTGGGCCTTCATGGCAGTTTCTGAAGCTCTTTCACATGAATTAACCGGTTTGATTTTCACAACAACCCTGTAAGGAGGCAATAACAGGGATTATTACACAGCTGAGAACAGTGAGACTCAAAGTTAAAAGGCTTTGCCTTGGGGACAAAGGAGAATAGCAGAAGCACCAGGGTGAGAGCTCAGTTCACCAGCACCCCAACCAGGGCCTTGTCCTGAAACCACAGGCCAGTAGGGAGCCTGCAAGGGAAACTTCATGTTCTATGTGCTTGTGCATTTTTTTGTTAGTTCGCTTTTGGGTTTAATTCACTGATTTCTTTTGTGCAGAGGTCCCATTTGGCGGCCACCCTTGGATACTCTGGTGCAGATCAGTGTGTTCCTCAGAGCTGTGGCATCAAAGGTGGCCTTGGCAAAGCTGGTAGAGGAGTAGTAGTCATTAAAACCTGCCAGGGGCTGCAGCTTCCTAGGAGCAGGGACTAGGACAATGGCGGGGGGTGCATTAGCACAGAGCCCCATCTCCATGCAGGGCACCATTCGGAACTTGCCGATCTCATTCCCCAGTAGTCCAGCCTCACCAGGATGACAGGGAGTGTGGCAAGCTGATGTCCTACAGGTGGAAGTGGGTACCTCCTTGGTGGTGACAGTCACCTTGAACCTGGCCACCTGATCTTCAGGTCTTGACCTGCAACCTGGCTTGGTATTGGGGACTCGTTTCTTGCCTCCACCAGCTCCGGAACATCTGCCTTGGTGTTGACCACAGCCAAAATCCTGGCCACAGCGGTATGGCCAAAGCCCCATCCCCCACAGCAGCTTCTGCAGCCCCCTCCCAGGATCCCAGAGTCCTCCAGCCCTTCCCGCAGCACTGCTTATCAGTCTCTATTGTTTCCCAGAGACGTATCTGTGAACTGTCGTGCTGGGCATGAATTGTGTGGGCCACTCCTCTGACGAGCTCCCCCCACTCCCCAGAGCACCAGGGGGGCAGGGGTCAGACAGCTGATCCATTAGGTGCTATGTAGGCTCATCTGCTTTGTTTGCTGTCTCATTTGGCAAATGAGCCAGAAACCAGAGCATCATTTAGTACACTGGAGTGAGGACTCTCAGAACAGGGAAAGAAGGAAGTGACTCTTGAGCTAGCTCTGCGGGGAGAAAAAAATGAGGCAAAATGAGCCCTGCCAGGCAGAGCCACAGGCCCTCTCGAGGCCAGGTCTAGAGGTCAGACCAGAATAACAGGGAGACCCACACTTCCCCCAGCCACAGGCCAGCCTCAACTCTGATGCTTGACCATGCCACAGGTCACACTGGACTGAGAGGAGTGGCTGGGGGCAGAAATGGAAGCTCGTGGACTGTGATCCTGTCGAAGACACCTGCAGGCTCAGTCCTTGGTGGCCACAGTGACTTCCAGCTGGGTCCTGGACTTGAAAGTAACACAGCCCACACTCAGAGGACAGGGGCTTGCTGATGCCAGTTATGATGATTGGCCTGGCACCTTTCAAGCCTTCTGGTTGGTGTTTGTTTTACTTAGGAGAACAGAGCATGTATATTATCAAATGTTTTTTTTGCAGAACCAGGGCTGGTGATTTTGTGCAGCCCGAGGGTGGCCAGTGACACTGAGGGACACTGATGTGACACCGAGGGACAGAGACAGGCCGGATGGATAAGAAGAATTTAAGTCTTCTCCCAGGCCCAGGAGCCATGGCCACACAGGCCCAGAGCCTCCATGGGCAGGTGAAGGGAGCAGGGGAGGGGGAAGTGGGTCTGGGGTAAGAAGCCCCATTCCTTTAATGGCAGCTACACAGAAGGGTCCTTCAGAAGCCCTCTGCCTGGACTAACTAGTTTTGCTCCCAGATAGACTTGAGGACACTTGCCACCTGTCTTGGTCAGGGTAGGCCACTAACCACAGTGACAAACAGCCCCTACATCTTGGTGCCTTAACATGCTACAACCCAGAGTGGTTCTGCAGGGAGCTCTGCTCCACACAGTCACCCAGCGACCCAGGCCCCTTGTCTCATGATCCCAGTGTCCTCTGGGGCTGTGGTGCTCTCTGCTGGTCATGTGTCTGACACAGCAGATGGAGCAGGGTGAGGGGGAGGCTGTGTGGGAAGTGTTACGGGCCAGGCCTGCAGGTGGCCGGATCTCTTTCTGCTGCCTTCCATGGGCTACACTAACATGCCAGGAGACTGGGATATGTGACCTCAGCATTTTACGGGTGGCATAAAGAAAGAAATCTTAAATTCTAACTCCCAGTACCTCAGAATATAACCTGATTTGGAAATAAGGTCCTTACAGAGATAACTGAGTTAAAGCGAGATTCTCACAGGGAACCCCCATCTTTGATGACTGGCATTCTTATGTAAAGAAGAATTTGGACCCAGAAAGGCACACACAGAGGAAAGACAATGGGAGACACAGGGAGGACCCCTGCACAGGTCAAGGAATGCGGAGACCATGAGAAGCGGAGAGGGAGAGGCGGCAGCAGATTCTCCTTCACAGTGCTTGGAAGGACCCAGCCTGCCAACACCTTGATCTCAGACTTCAGAACTTTGAGACATTAAGTGTCTGCTGTTCAGCCACCCAGTTTGCAGGACTTCATTATGGCTGCTCCAGCAAACTAGAATATGATGTGTGCCCAGATTCAGGGAGCAGCCAGCCAGTTCCGCTGTACTGGGCTCTAGGGTGCCCACCATCCTCGTGGATGCCTGCTGTCTTGCCACTGGTGTCCAGCCTGTCCCTCCCTGAGCTTGCTCTCCCTTCTCCCACTGCTGACACTCATAGCTCCCTGGGAGAAGGAGGGAGCCCTGGAGACTGCTGAGCAGAGCCCAGTGTGGAGAAAGGAGGAGCTGCATGGTTCCTACTTCACTTTTTCCTCTTCCTTGGTCCAGAGCTGCACAGACGCTGTCAGCACCTTCCTAAGTGGCCCAGAGCAAATCCCAATGCTTGTGGGACTCAGTGTCCCTCCCTGTAAAGTGGGTGCAAACCCACTGACTTCTCTCTCCACAGAGGAGTCCATTTGAAAGCCGTGCTGAGACACTTTGGAAATACAGCGTGCTGCAGCCACCCAAGAGAGCAATAATCACTGTAGCTCAGAGGCAGTAAATCCTCCCCGCTGACTGCCTAGAGCTGGACAGGACCCAGCACCGGTGAGCATGGCTGGCTCGGAGCAGGGGGCAGAGTGGCAGCACCGCACACCAGGGAGGCGCCTGAGCCTGGCGGCGACCACCCAGGCAGGAAGGGAGAACTGTACCCGGGCTCCTGGGGTCCAGCAGCTGCACCTGATGCCTTGCTGAGACCTGGCACGGAGAGCGCACCGAGGGCTCTGTGAATGACGGCAGGGCTGGAGCTGCCGTTTGTGGAGGACTTAGTTTGTGCCGGGCTCTGGGCCGGGGCTGTTGCTGATTAGCAAGCCCTGCTGTGAGGTGGTCATTGTGACTTGTGACTCTGTGGTGGGCATCTGGATCGGTTGCATCTGGGCTCCCGGAAGCTATCTCAAGCCAGCTTGGGCTGTCCCTTAACTGCTGTGTGTCAGCATCCTTCAGCATCCTAGTTTGTACAAATTGGGTAAAAAGGATCCTGCTTCACAACCCAGCTCCCGGGAGCTCTGGGTCAGGGGGCAGAGGGTAGAGGTCATTCTTCTCTGAGAAGAGAAGTGAGCCTGAGGGGTAGAGCCCTGGCCCTCAGGAGTCTCCTCTGGTGACACAGTCTGTCCTAGGAGCTGTAGCAGCTGGGATCTCCTGGCAGAAGGTGGATTCCTGGGCCACAACTGCAGTCTCTGCAGATCTTCAGACTCTGCTGGTGGCGACAGGGTGAGGGCGCTGGTGAGCAGTAAAGGAAATACGCACCGGGCTCCTAGAACAGCGCCTGGCATGGGTGAGGGCTTGCTAAGGGCTCCGCACCTCGTTGCACCCATTTATAGATCATCAGACAGGCTTTGTGATATTTAGGCTGCACGACCAAGCTTGCCTTACACTCAGGGCTGTCACGCTCAGGCCCATGTTGGCACACACATAGGTCATCGAGCTGTATCCTTATCTTTTCATTCGGAAGAACAATGTGACCCTAAACTTTGGGGGTAAAAGGGCATCTTAGGGTCACAGTCTGGGAAGAAACCTGAACGGTGTCAGCAAGAGACACCCATCTAGCAATTTCCCCTCCTTTCCTCCACGCCCCGCTTCTTCTTCTATCTCTCTGCCCTCAGTGTGGAAGATCTGTCCTTCCTGCTTGCTGGCCAGGTTTTCCTGCTGAGGACCCGGCTTTCCTCTGTCACGGACAGTCCAGGTGGGTGGCCACCTACATGGAGACAGGCCTGTAGCGTCTTTTTCTCAGGAACACATATAAGTTGCTCCAATTCCCCCTTCTTAAAACAGTCTGAAAACCAAGACATCTTCACAGAGGCTGAGGGGGCCCCACCCACCCTAGGGCCCCTGCACAACCTGGGTATTTCCTGCTAGAGCAAGAGCAAGGTCCGGCATGTGGGGCTGTAAATGAAGGAGCTACTGGAAGGCTGTCAGTGGGAGCCTGAAACCTCCGAGCTGCCACAAATGTACCTGCCCATCAGCAGCTTCTTTCTGCACCAGCTTTGGGGTCCGGCAGAACTGGGATGATGCTGGGTTATGAACAACTCACTTTTCATCTGCAGGCCTGTCTCTTTGTCGAAAGAATGGGCATAATAACACTGACCTATACTACATGATGAGCCCAGGGTCCTCCAAGCATCCCGCACACCTTGGTCAGTGTGGCGGCTCAATAAGAAGTAGCTATGGGGCTGGGGATTTAGCTCAGTGGTTAGAGTGCTTGCTTTCCAAGCACAAGGCCCTGAGTTCCATTCCCGGCACCAAAAAAAAAAAGAAATAAGTAGCTATTGTCTTCACTGTGATGGTTATTGTTAAATACAGTTTAGCAAACAGTATTCTAGCCATTCAAACCTGTTTCCAGGTTCTCATCCTTTCTTTTGCTCTAAGGATCTGGACTGTGAGGTCTGATACCAGTATGGAGAAAGCGGTGCACATTCCCCATACACACACTGTCCCCTTCCCCGCCCCTTCCTCCTTGGGCAAGTTTTGAGCCAGGCACTCACAGTACACTTGGCTTGATACATTTCGCTTGCCACAAACATTTATTGAGCACCTACCATGTTCCCTGGGTGGTGTTAATACAGGACATCCAGGGACAACAGAACATCACTTCCCTCAGGGAGCACACAGTCTGAGGAGGGACAGCCATCATGGGGACAGGGACAGAAGAACATAAGTGCTTCACGCCACCCCTGTGTCATGTGAAACAATACTCATGGCACCTGCTATGTTCCGAGCACCATGCTGGGTGCTGTGGCTCTAAGCGAGGCCCTCCTCAGGGGTTCTGTGTCCACAAGGAAGCAGAGACGCTAACCAGCAGGCTGGTCATTTCCCAATTCCACAGTGCCCTGGGGCAGTAGCAGAAGGAACAGGGGCCCTGAGGATGGGGGAGTCGTGGAATGCCTTTAAGTGGGTGTGACCCCTCCACTGAAGCACTGAGGCCCAGAAGTCAGTGAATCTTGGAGGAGAACCATGTTTAGGGAAGGCTTCCAAGGCAACTGTGCTGCCTGAGGATGATGAGGGCCCAGGTGAAGGAAGGTATCCTGAAGAGAGGGGGTGTCCAAGCTGAGATTTGAAGCCTGAGTAGGAGCTTAGGTGGGTGAGGTGGGCTCTTCAGACAGAAGATTGTCCTGTGTGCAAGGACAGAGAGGCGGGAGGAAGATTGCAAGAGGTCCAGTGGGAGAGTGAAGCCAGCCCCTCAGGTGCTGGTGAGTTTGGAGGACTTGCTCCTGCGTGGGGGCAATGGATGGCCTTAGGGACAAGGTCAGATGAGGGTCTGAGAGAGCTAATCCTCTAGGAGCCTGGACAAGGAGTGACGGGGAGCAGCTACGTTGTTATAAAAAGGAATCCATACTCGTAACTACTCTGAAGCTTACTTAGCTTCTGGGCTGGAGAGAAAAGTCCTCCCACGTGTCCATACCAACTTCCAACACCCACAGGATGCAGCGATGGAGGCAGCAGGGCCCCTGATCTCATCTGTCATCCTGAGACAGAACCAGGAAGGACACTTGTGAGGGACAGAGCTGTGCAGTGCCGAGATACAGCACGCCGGCCCTCCTAGAGCCGGGGGCTGGACCAGGAGAGGGCTGGGGTTCAGGTGAGAGGCGGCGTCAGCTACCCTGAGACATTACAGGAGGCACAGCCCCTCCATCCCTGGACACACTCCAACTCCTCTGCCTGCAGCTGGGCACACCTAGGAGCAGAGCTGGGATGAGGAGGTGAGGACACGTGTTTTATTTTACTGGGGGAGTGACTGCAGGAAGCGCTGCTGTTGGAAAGCAAGACAGGTAAGGAAACGATATTACAAGCAGGTGACCACTGTGGGAATCTGGGGACCTCTACAAGGCTGCAGAACGTGCCTCTGAACTGTCCATCCGTGAGCCAAGACTGAGGTATTTGTCCTTCTGTTGCTGTCGGTTTGTGGCTGATGGCTGCTCCTAGGGGGCCCGCCCTATACTGGCCAGACACAAAAGTAAAACCTTCTGTCCAGAGAAAGGGCTTGGTAGAGAGAGAGAAAGTGGTCTTCTGAGGGTGGGTCTTGAATAGCGTCTTTGTATGACAACAGTGTGTATCGCAATTGTACTCTAATCGACTCTGTGGCATGATTATTCCTGCGATGCCTCCCTCCTGCACTAGAACATAATCTCTCTGCAGGCAGGGACGGCCTCACAACACTATGCCCAGGACCTTATTCAAGTGTTTGGAAGATATTTATCGAATAAACAAAATTTGGACTCTACTGACAAGAAGATGCAGCCCCTCAACTCTGGACATGAAAGCCACAGTGAAACTTACTTAAAATGTCTGTGTGATTGTGTTAGCAACAGAGAGGGGACAGAGTAATAAAAGGCCCAATATTTGACGGTGGTGGTGACTGCCTGGAATAAAGAGTACTTTTCTCAGCCTCCTTTGCAGCCAGGGATCCCCATGAAATTACATGCTGACCAGTGGCTGCCATTTGAAGACACTGTCTTTACAGGTAGAGACAGTGTGTTCCTCCTTCCTGCTGGCTGGAATTTGGACATCATGGCTGGAGCTGGAGCAGCCAGTTCGGATCATTAAGTAGACACCTTGAACCAGAGAATAATGGAAGGTAGAAGATCCAGGGATCCTGATGATCAGGAAGCAGGGCTGAACTCCAACCCTGGGCTGAACCTCCAGCCTTGCTTTACACAGAAGGCCTTGGTTACGCCATTGTTATCTGGAATGGAGTTTTCTGTCGCTTGCACCTGAAAATCTAATTCTAAGTGACACTCAGAAGGCCTGTTGGACTGACTCCTGGGGAGGGGCAGGAATAGGGGCCCCTGCAGAGACGGGGGCAGAGCACCGGAAAGGAAGACTTCTCTTGCTGAATGGAAGGCTGCGCCTCCTCCCTCTGGCCGTCCCGAGTCCTGGACTCAGGTCTTGCCTCCGTCAGGAGTGTGAGAAGTTCTGTTCCCTCCGAGGTACCGCTGTTCTCACAGACTCCCTTTCCCTTCGGAATGGGCCAGCTGTGCCCTGCGCAGGTCCGGGTGCGGCGCTGACTCGCCCGCCTTCCCCGCAGTGGCACCGAGGCCCTCGGCGAGCGTGGCGGAATCCGACCTTCCCGCCCTCTTGCTT
This sequence comes from Hystrix cristata, assembly GCA_004026905.1. Lineage (NCBI taxonomy): Eukaryota > Metazoa > Chordata > Mammalia > Rodentia > Hystricidae > Hystrix > Hystrix cristata. The sequence continues at coordinate 39,840 of PVJO010000647.1, forward strand.
TAGCCAGATGCATCTGTGCCCTCGCGGCCTCGCGTGCCACTTCCGGGCTGTCGGGCCGGATTCCGGAAGTCTGCGCAGGTCTCCCGCCCCGCGCTGTGGTGAGGCGCAGGGTGTGGAAACCAAGGCAAGCTAAACTCGAGAGCCCCACGAGCGAGGACGCGGCACAGAGCCGCGGCACAGGCACGGCCATGGGCACACCGGGCACACCCGCACGGCGGTCCCGACAGCGAGCTCCGGGGGTGCCGGGGACGGCGGCCAAGCTTCGGGAAGCTTCTAGAAAGGCAGCCAGGCGCCTCGACGCCCTGCTCCCACCCCGCGACTCGGCTGAGCCGGGGTGCCCGCCGCCGCTGCGTCCCGCCTCGCACTCCGGGAGAGCGTCTGGAGCAGCCCCGTGGGCCAGGCGGCCTTGGACGAGTCCCGTTCGCTTGCCGGCCCCGCATAGCTGGCGGCGGAGGGAGCCTGGCGGAGTTCGGGGGCGCGCGGCGGCCGCCGTCGCTGACGGTCCCAGCTGGTGGCCCGGCCCCTGCGCCGCCCGAGCCCGGGACCTCCCGGCGCTGGACGCGGGGCTGCGGCGGCCGGCCGGGCGGGGGACCGTGACCGCCCGGCCCCTCCCGCGGGTGGGGCGGCCCCGCGCCGGCTCCGCCCCCGCCGCCCGCCGCCCGCCGCCCGCCCGGGATCTGTCGCGGCGCGCGGTGCCGCAGGTGGCAGCGATGGCCCGCTCCTGAGCGCCCCGCCATGGCCGGCGCCCCCAGCCCGCTGCGCCTCGCGCTCCTGCTGCTCGGGGCGGTGGGCCGGGTCGGCCCCCGCCCCCAGGTGAGCCCGGGGACCCGCGGGGACGGGGACCGGGAGGGGGCGCCGCGGGCGCGGGGTCCTGGCCCGGCCCGGACTTGAGCGAAACTCCGCCACCGCAGGCGGGGACGCCGTGGGGCGGGGGCCGAGGGGCACTGAAGAGTTGGTGGCCCGGGTGGACGGTGGGTGGGCGGCTCCCCCACCCCGGCCAGGCCCCCTTCTCGTCGCCCGCGCCCCTCTGCCAGGCACCAGCTGCCCCGTGGCGCCCTGCGCTGACTTCGCTGCATCGCTCCCTGCCCTTCCCAAAACCACTTTCCCAACTCCTTTGCTTCTGAAACCCGCGCCGGCCGCCGTGGCACAGCCAGGGGTTCTCCTGCTATGGTCGCGCCCCCCACCCGTGCGTGGGACCCCTGGCCTGCGGTGCTCCCCCTACCCTCCCATCCAATGTCCTCCATCAAACACGCCTGGAGGACTCAGGGCTGAGAGGGCAAGGGGTGTACACCCAGCTTCTTCCCTCCAGCCCCCCCAGGTACAGCCTTTGACTCACAGCCCCAGGGACCCTGTGGTGGCAGCTTGTCCTTTCTCTGTGACCTCCCAGATGGAACTTGAGTGCCACCCTCTCTCCCCAGCCCCTGCAGCAGACACCACAGAAGCTCAGTGTGGGGAGCAGCCAGGACGCCCTCACACACTCCAGGGACACCCATTCTGAGTCCCCAGAGTGACACCCTGCACCTGTCCTCACCTTGGTACATTCGGGGACACCCGGACCATCTCCTTTGTGCCACCGGAGAGCAGGTGGCAGGTAGACTCTTACAGTGCCCCTCTGTGGCTCTCCCTTTCTCTACCCCCCCCCCACGCTCCCAGCTTCTGGCCCGAGGAAGGTGGTCAGCTGCTCTCAGACAGGGCGGTTGTCCAAAGATGTTGGGACGTGCTTGAGCAGAGCGAAGGGCAGGTGTAGGTGTCCTGCCTTGTGTCTGGGAACACTCTCTTCCCATCACCTCCCACTCTTAGCCGTGGACCTAAAGAACTGAGATCTTTGGGAAGTGGGCCTGCATAGGCCTTGAAATGTGTCCCGGAACAGGTGACAGGCCAGGCTGCAGGGGACAGATCCCTGGTAAGAATCCAGATGTGGACAGATAGGCCTCTCAGATAAGATGCCAGCACCTTTTCAGCCTCCAAATCCTTTCCCAGACCATTCTTTTCCTTTCCTGGTTCCCCAGTGCCAACTACTGCCCCTGGTCCCAGGCAACACCCTCCCCCATCCCACGCACCTTTTTCCTGACTCTCCAGCCAAGCCAGGGTTTTCCTGGTAAACTTGAGATCCTTGTGGGACCCTGACTGCAGGCTCACTACTGGTCTCCTGCTGCTGCAGGCCAAGTTAGCATTAAAGGGAGAGAGAAAGGGCAGAGGAACCGTTCTGTGGGCTGCTTGTCTTCTCCCTGAACCGCTTTTCCCAGAGGTGGCAGGCTCATTGAACCTGCCCTTTCCTCTGATCCTCCTTCATTTTGCAGTCCTGGACCACAAGAGGACCAGGAGGGCAGGGAAGGACGCGAGTGCCAGGCACTGAGTGGAGAGGGTGGAGCTTTGGGGGGATGCTCTTGTTGTGGGGCACGGGCACCCTTGGCTTCTGTAGGGACGTGACAGGCAGCTTTGAGTTAGACTGCAGTGATTGTGACAAAACCTTATGCACACAGATCCACGCTAAAATAATGAATTCTGCATTTTATTTTCTATGAGGTTAACAAGAATAGTTATTCCTTTCCTGTCACTCTGTCACTTTAGGGGTGGGGGGTTAAGAGCTCAGCAACACAGAGTTCCCTGTATGGGGTAGACCAGCAGTTTTGGAACAGAAAGGAGAAAGTATGTGGGGCTGGGCCCTGGGCCCAACACCCTCCTCCTCTACAGGTCTGGGGAGGCCGGAAGCTGCTTCCCTGCAGCAGAAGATGGTCAGATCAAAAAAGGTTACCTGGCCCATTCCTTCCTTGTTCCTGGGACAGACCACTCCCACCCCCAGTTCCTTACCTCCCACAACCCCCAAGAGGTCTTGGGACAGGCAGGCAGGCTCTGAGACAGGCAGGCCTTTGACACCCAAATTTAAAGCCAGACAGACTTGGGTTCGAATATCTGCTATTACCTGGTGGTCTTAGGTAAGGCACTTGAGCATCCCAAACCTCAGTTTCCTCATCTGTAAATAGGACTCTCATGTGGGGTCATGGAGAACATCGAGGAGCTGGCACCTGAAATGGCAGCTTTAGTCACCTGGGGTAGTGGTTGTTTGTCCTCCGGGCCCTGGAACTGCCAATAGGGCTTGGAGAGGGACTGTTGGAGGCTTCTGCACTCGAGTGCCGGTGCACGGAGTCCAGGGCTGCGCCTTGGTCGGTGTGGACTTTGTGCTGAGCTGGGCTCCCTCCCGACATGGTCCCAGTGTAGAGAACAGGCGGTAGTAACCGGGAAACCGCATCCTCTCCTCACACACCTTGTGTGTGACATTGCCTGGATGGGAGTCACAACATTTTGCCATGTAATTGTGTGTCCTACAGTGCGTTTGTGTGTGTGTTTGTGATTCCATGTGTCTATGGTGGGGTCTCAGTGTGTGTATATGTGACATCCTGGTGAGTGAATGGGTGTGTGCTGGTATGTGTCCATGTCTGAGGGAGAGAGAGTATGCCTGTGACAGTGTCTGTGTGTGTGACAGTGTGGGTTAAGTGTATCAGTCAAGGATTTAGGTGTATATACATGTTCTCTGGGGGCAACATATGCAGGTGTGCCTGGCAGTCTGTATATGACTGTGTGTGGGAGACTCTGGGTCAGGGTCTCAACACTAGTAATGTCTTTAAAGTGCATGTGAAGCATGTATGACAGTATGAGGTCCCTGAGCCTGTGAGAAGATAGGTATGGTCTGCCTTTCCCTGCCTGTCTGCTCAGATATTAAAAGCTCATAACAAGAAAAGTAGGGAAAAGAGGAATCTGGTAGCCGAACCTGGAGGGCACAGAAATGGGAGGTGGGATTTGGGCTCTGGAAAGTGGCAGGGAGGAGGTCCTGGGAGGAGATGCCGAGGAAGCCTGAGCTGGACCTAGCTGGGGACTCCCAGAAATGTGTCTTTGGAGTTTTCTTCTCTCCTTCTAAGAGGCCCTCATTTCCTCCCTTCTCCTTCCTTGGTGCCCAGAGAGACCAAGGTTTCCTTCCTTTTCATCCAAGTGGTTTCCAGAAAAGGAAAGAATCTGGTACCTGTATTTGCACTGCGAAATAGGAGGCCCTTTTCCAGTTGCAGCCAGGACTTGGAGAGGGAGCATCTTCCGGTTGGAAAGCCCATCACTTCAAGAGCTTCCTCTCCCTCTGTGTCTTCCTTCCTTCCAATACTGCTCACTGTGCAGGGCTTGGCAAGTCACCTATTTATACACAGTATAAACTCTGAGGAGAATGCTGTGCCCTCTCTCTGAGGAAACTGATGCCCCAAAAGATTAAATGTGTCCCACATGAAGGGACAGAGTGGGATATAAACCAAAGATGTGTGACTCTCTGTCCAGTGCCCTACTCTGTGCCAGGGGAGTTCTAACTGGTAACTCAGTCTTCACAATGGTCCTGTGGGGGTGGGGGTGCTATCGTGCCCATTCTCACATGTGTAAACTGAGACTAGAAGTTAAAACTTGCACACAGGGTCAGGCCTCATTTATGGAAGGGAGCCTCAGCATCAAGTCCAGATCTGAGCTCAAAACTAGAGCCATTCACTCACCACAGTGTCAGCTGGACATCCAGGTGGGCCCTGCCCTCACTCACCCAGCCTCGTCCCAGATCAAAGCCTTGTACCTATCTGTCCCTCAGTTCTCTTCCTGCCCCCTTGTTCTCACGTTCTGTGCCTTGGTCCCAACCTTGCCCTCCTGCCACCCGCCTTCTATTACCCAGCCTCCCCCCACCATCCCTGTGCCACATCCATGCCTCACAATCCCAGAGTCCCCCAAAGCTCACATTGCACTGAGACCTGCTCCAGCCACTCCCTGAGGCCTCTGCTTCTCAGCTACCTCACTTTCCTGAGAGCACTGAGCCCCGACACCCAGCAGCCTCCATTCGTCTCTGCATTTCCTATGTCCCACCACTGCTGCGCTGGCTTCCCAGGGTGGGAGAGGCTAGAGATCCAGGCGGGTTTGCTGCCTGTGTGCAGAGCAAGGTTTGCGCGTGAGGCTGAAGAGTGTTTGCAGATTCTGAGTGGGCAAGGGAAAGAACGGGCTACTTCTGTTGTGAGGAATTCCTCTCACTGAGGGGAAGACACAGCCTCGGCCACAGGGACCCCCAGTGTGCGGGTCGTGGCCCTGTTCTCAGGGAGCTCCAGTGTGAGGGGGATGTGGCTCTCACATTAAGGCATCCCAGCCTGAAGAGTTTCAAGTCTTCACTGCAGAGTTGGTGACAGGGCCACCTCCATTTGAAGCTCCCTGGGGTCGTGTGGCCAGGCTGGTCTTCATGGTGCTGTCCCTGGGAGCAGCCAGGCTCCTGGGCCTCCTTCCTGCTCACTGTATAGACACACCTTCTGTCCAGTTCCCAGCAGTGACCTTGCTTCCTGCCAGGTTTCCTACTGGAAACAAATACAGTGAGGGGCTCTGTCCCCGTCTCTCTGCCCGCTCACCACCAGCAGCTGCTGCACGGAGGGGAGAGAGGAAGAGACCTTTCCCAGGCAAAAGAACAGGGAAGAAAGAGGAAGGAGGGTGAGGGCAAGCAAGATGGATCTGCTAGGACTCTCTAGTGTAAACTGCGCCACCCCCTCAGTTGTAGCTATAACCACGTCATGGCCTTTGTGCTTGGTATATTTAATTTCTTTTTTTCCACCCCCCAAAGCAAATATGTTGACCTTTGCTCCTGGAAAAGCTATGTCCTTCAGGAAGCCCCCACTGGTTCACTCATTTCAAGGATGCGTCCAAGGCTTAGAGCAACCCTGGCTCCCGTTCTGGAGCTTTCCATGTGGCTAGGACAGCTGTCCTATAAACCCCAACTCAGCCCAGACCCAGCCAGGCTACCCAGAAACCAGGTCCCACGTATGCCTTGGGGCTTTATGAGTCAGGGGTGCAGGCTTCTGAAAAGATGCTGATTTAATTTCAGCGCACGTGTGCATGTTTGTGATTTCAAAAAGTGAATTTTTGTTTTAAATTATGTATAGATCCTAGATTGTATACAAGGGGCTCTCTGGTCATTTCAGCAACAGCAGCCTCTAAATGAGGAATATTTAAGGTCGTTTAGGAAAAAATGAAAATAAAAAAGCGCCACAGCCTCAAGACATCGCCAAAAGCAGTGTGCAGAAATGAGCAGAAGGGACTGAGCTTGGTGGAGGGGGTGCTGGGGGCCATGCGCTCAGCAGCCGGTTCTGGACCTTATCTGGAAATTGGGGTTCATATCCCCCCAGGCGGGAGAAAGAGGACTCCTCCCATTGCAGAGGTGACGTCAGTGTTCTGGAACCTTCCTGACTCCTTCCCCCATGTTGTCAGGACTCCTCCCGTTCCTGGTTGGTAGACGCTGGCTGAGTCCTGGGTCTGTACTGCTAGAGGGAGCACTGAGGGTTCTGTTGCCCTCCTCTACCTGCGATCACATTTGCAGCAGGGATGCTAATGGTGGACATCCAGGCTCTGTTTGCTGCACCAGATGCCACCACACCCCACATCTCAGTTCTCCAGCAAGTCACCAAGCACTGCATCTGAGGTGCTGTGTGCCCTTCACGGAGTGCCCGTCCCACTTGGCCTGTGACTCCTTCTAGAAAGGTATAAAGTACAAACATCCCCCATGCAGGCTGAGGGGCGCCAGGAGGAGGGGAGCCCCAAGCAGTGACCAAGCCCTGGGCCTCAGGAAGTCTGCTCCTCAGCCAGGGCAGGTGACACCAGGAATGAGTCACACATTCCTCCTTCCCCTTCACCCACTCACCTCCCAAAAGCATCCATTCTGCAGCAGTTTGCTGGGTACCTTGACCCGTCAAGCTATGCACGGTCCCTGGCCTGGTACAGTTTGGACTCTGAGGTCTCCTGGAACTCAGGAAACCAAGAGCATGTGGGAGCAGGTAGGAGGCGGGTTGGCTGGACCCACGGGTCTCCGTTTCTGCTCCACTCCCCCCACCCAGGGTGCGACCGTGTCCCTCTCGGAAACAGTGCAGAAATGGCGAGAATACCGACGCCAGTGCCAGCGCAACCTGACAGAGACTCCGCCCCCGATCACAGGTGAGCCTAGATGGGATCCGCTCAACTCTTAGAGGCTTTGATGGGCCCCAAGTGCGTGGTCAGGCATCAGTCTCCTGGGATACCACACCTGGCCTGTGCCTCCGTCCCTGGGCCGAGCTGTCCCCACACCTGAATTCCTCCCACCCCCTTTCCACCTGTCCCAAATCCTCAGGCCCTGTAAATCCAGCTCAGGCGCTTCTTCTCCAAGGACTCTCTGTTGTCTTTGGCCCTCAGCCATTTGCCTTGTCAGCTCTGGGGCTGCTGTCCTGCTGCTGCTTTGTCCCCTAGCCCAGTCTCAGTCTTTCAGAGCAGGGACCCGGCCTTGCCACTTTGTGTCTTCCCTAGCCCGTCCCAGCCTCTGTGTGGACTGACGGCCCAACAGATCTAAGAATACATATCTGCAGGATGTGGTAGTACAAGCTCATTGTCCCAGCACTCTGGGAGGCTGAAGCAGGAGGGTCACAAGTTTGAGCCCAGCCTGGACAACTTAGCAACTTAGGGAGACCCTGTCTCAAAATGAAAAAATTTAAAAGAGCTGGAGATGTAGCTCAGTGGGCAGGGTTCAATCCCCAGGACTGCAAACAGACAAACAAACAAGAATAAATACTTGGGGGAGTTTGTGGGAGTGGTGTGAAGAGCACAGGACTGAATCAGATGAGCCTGGCTTTAAATCCTGACTCGGGAATTATAGCACAGGGGAGGATTTTCTCAGCCTCATGAGCTACCATTTCCCTCCGATCTGTGAAGGGTAGTCTAAAATTAGGCCAAGAGGAATTGTTCATTGAGCTCTCCCTCTGTTCAGTTAGCTACATGACAGTGCCCACAAGACTCTGTGGGGCAGGGGATCCTGACATTTCAGAGGAGGAGAGTGCTTGGTGGATTCTGATCACTCATGGTGGGTAGTGGGGTGCAGCTCCACGGTGAGGAGGGCTGGCGGGGAGGGGAGGTTAAGCACCATGACCAGACACAGGCAGGGACTGAAAGATTCTTCCCGCTGCCCACAGGCCTGTTCTGCAATCGGACCTTTGATGACTATGCCTGCTGGCCAGATGGGCCACCAGGCTCCTTCGTGAATGTCAGCTGCCCCTGGTACCTGCCCTGGGCCAGCAGTGGTGAGTCTGCCACCTTCCCTGTGTCCTGGAGGCTGAGGCCCGGTGGGCACTCTGCTTCCTTGCCCTGAGACACAGCTTTATCCATTCTAGAGTCTTTAGGCCGACTAGCCAGTGGCCTGCCTCTCCGGGGGGACGGGGTGTTAGAGGTTCGGGGAAAGGAGTATGAGGCTTGACTTGAGACAGGAAGATGACTCCCGCTAGTAGTCAGGGAAGAAGCCAGGTGGGAACAGATAGGGGCGTACATGGGGGTGCCCTTACTCTGGGGTGTGTGTGTATGCATGTATGTGTGTGTGTGTGCATGTATCTAAGTGGCCCTTCCTGGTAGGGGCACCTGCCTGCTTCCTGATTCTTTAGGGGTTCATGGGGAGCTGTGGTCAGGTGTTGGCACTATGGCCCCTGCACTGGGAATGGTAATTGGGTAGATGGGTAGAGTACAGAGGGCTGCAGGGGGCCCCCTGACTGGAGAGGTGACTAATATGTCCCCACCCCTGCCTCTGTCTCCCAGTCTCCCATGCTGAGGCTCCCAGCTGGGGATAATGGAGTCAAGAAGCCTTCCTATGAAGAGATAGGTCTCTATAAAGGGAGAAAAGATGCTTCTTATTGTAAAATGGCTAATATTTGTTGGCACAGTCCTGTCCTAAAAGTGGGGACTACCTCATGCTTATGCTTCTTGTCCAGATGAGAAAACTGAGGCCCCAGAAGGTTTAAATCGCTTGCTCTAAATGAGGTGGTACATGGCAGTGCAGGGCTTTGAACCTGGCTTTGCTCTTACCATTGTACCTCAAGGGGCCTGATCTCGAGCAGAACCGGCCCGTGGGCAGCAGTGAGAATGAGGTCAGACTGTGGCAAAGCCAGGGGTCTTAGAGGAGGTAACCCCACAGGGCCTGACATGGGCCTCGTCTGACCTCAGTGCCTTGGGCAGAGGTGAGGTGCACAGGGGCAGCTGGGCCCTGGAGAAGGCTGGAACCGGGTGGGACTCAGAGTGGAGGAGTGGCCCTTTTCACCGCTTGGCACACGTGCCTCATCCAGTCTTCCCATCACTCCACTGAGGCAAGTAATCCCATTGTCCTCCCATTTCCAGATGGGGAAACTGAGGCACAGAGCTGCTAAGTGGCTTTTCCAAACTCACGTGGCTAGTGAGTGGCAGACTCAGGAATCTGTGGTTTAAAGTCATTATGTTTCATTGCTACACTAGATTTCCAGGGGCGGGGGGAGAACCGAGGTGCCTCTGCATGTGGCTCTGGCGTGGGGATAGGTGAGCGGCCTGAATGACCTCTGCTGGCTGGTGCACACCTGGGGAAGTGCCAGGAGCCCTGTAATCTAGTGGCTCTACGTGTAGCTGGCCTGACTGGCTGTGTGAGTAGGATAACTTCCCAGACCTCTCTGTGCCTTGGTTTGCTCCCTGGGGAGCTGGGATAGAACCAGGTGAGGTGGGAAGGATGGTAGCTCCTTGGGAAACCATCGCTGTTAGTGTTTCCCTCTCACTCCATATGCCTCCGACCTCCCTTGTTCGCACACACCTTCCCTGCTTCTCAAAGATTTGAGGCCACTACTTGGCCAGCCTTCGCTGGGCCTCTAGACCCCAGGGAGCCGGACATGGGACAGGGCCCATCACTCAGTGCTAAGCGCCCCCAGCTCTGCCTGCCGCTTGCGGCTCCATCCATCACCTGTAATTTTATTTGAGCAGGAAATAGGTCCTGGTGGTGCCAGTTTATGAGTGAACACGGTTTTATTGCTTTCTTCATGAAGCTAACGGCCTCTGTACAGGCCCCCTGCCAGCTCCTCCCTCTCCCCCTCGCCAGGCTAATTTACTCCCTTTTCTGACACTTGGAATGACCAAGTCTGTCTGCCCTCTCCCTGAGTCAGGGACCCCAGAGACACCCACCAGGCTCCAGTGGCATAATGGCCACCTCTGGTCTGAAGCCCTCCTGGCAGAGGCCGTGTGGTACTGGGGCTCCCTGGCCCACCCGAGACATGTGGGAGCAGGTTGTGGGTTCTGGAGCTTCCTTGGGCTGAGCCAGGGCCCCTTACAGGGACCATGTAGGTATACGGTACACTAAGGACCCCAGCAGTGGAAAGTTTTAGTACCCCTAGGCCTGAGAGGCAAGGGGCAGGGAGAGAGCCAGGCGTCCCACTGCAGCTGGTGCTTTGATGGGGAAGCCGCCAGCAGGACCATGGTTGCAGAAGGGTGAATCCACTGCCAGAATCTCAGAATCGAGCAGGGGTAAGAAATGGCCCAGGCCGGGTCTTTGACCTGCAGTGCTGCCCGCTGGCCTGGCTCAGCAGAGGACAGGGAACCAAGTGACACTGTCCCCGGAGTCAGCCTTCTGGGGTACAGAGCTGGGCAGCAGAGTGACTGCTTTGAGAAAGAATCAAATTCAAAACAGTTGCCAGATTCCTGAGCTAAGTCTTCACCAGGAGCTGGGGGCATTCCAAGACCTCAGGGGTGTAGAGTATGCTGGGGAGAAGGGGTGGCCTTCTACCATGATGCTGAGGGGCCACAAGAGGTCAGAGCCATCATGTGCCTGAGGTGTGGCACTGGGGAGGCTTCTAGGGACAGGTGACATAAGGGTCAGGCCTGGAAGGACTGGTAACTGCAGAAGGGAAGAGGAGAGGGAGGGATGGCATTCAGGTGGCACTTTGGACATTGGGCCAGGCCTTGGGCCTCAGGCTACATGGTGGCCCAGGGAGGTCATCGAAGCCTGGGAACTCTGAGCCCTGGAATTGCGAACTTGGAGGTCAAGATGGTGCAGAGCAGGCAGGAGCAGGTGAGTGGCAGGAGGACAGTGTGCTCTGGAAGTGCCCAGGGTGCAAGATTGGGACGAGAGGCTGGAGGGGCTTTTGAGGGCCCTTTGGCTGCCCGCGGGGCCATCAGCAGCCTCATTTGCTCACCGACAGCTGATCCGCTTGTTACAAATCATTCCAGCCTCATTAGCTGCCCCTCTCCTGATTTCTACCTGTTTGTTAGCTTAGTTCTAATTATATGAGAGTCATAAAAAGCTTTTAAAATAGCCTATAATTTACACTTCTTAGAAACTCTGACAGGTGCCTCCCCTGAGTAATGTTGAGTCTGGAGCTTTTTCGGCAACCCAGGGTTGCCAAGGGGAGACAGACCTGAGCTGGGCCCCTAGGAGCTCTAGCTGGAGTGGCATCATCGGCTGCAACTCTGGCCTCAGTGAAGGGTGTGGAGGACACAGGGCTTCCACTGTGACTGTGTTTTGAAAGCTTACTATGCACCAGGCACTCCCCATGCTTTAGCTCTTAGGAAGGGTCCCATTTTACAAATGAGGAAACTGAGACCTGGGAGGTAGAATGAGCCACCCAATGCCCCACAGCTTGTTGAGGCAGAACCAGGATCTGAACTTGAGTTCCTGGGTTCCTCCTCCTAGGTCCTGATGCCACACGCTATCCTTTACCCTGACCTGGGCGGGTGCTTTCACTGCCAGCCTGCCTTTGACCCCATCCTGCCACTGTGGGGAGGACGGTCTGTGGAATGGGACCCAGCAGGCCTTGCTGCCACCTCTGTTGCCACGGTGCGGCCTCTAATGGATTCATGAGCAGCTCTCCACAACCCTGAGTGCTTGCGTCCACGTGAAAGGGCGGCTGTTAGTTTGATTACAGACGCCAAAGCAGTTTCCGGGAGGGGAAGTGTTTAATTGGGGGTTTTATTTCCAGCACCAGGGGCTGACTTAATGAAATATCCCTGGGCCTCCTGGCATGCGGCCGCCCAGTGCCGCCTCCTGTTGACAAGTGAAGCCAAGCTCCTGGCTGTGATTGGCCAGCTCCTCCCAGGCCAGAGAAAGCTGGGCTGATAAGCAGGGGCTTGCCGGACCCAACCCACCTCCAGTCAGGATGGGTGCCTGGGGACCGTGGGCTCTGCCAGGAACCAGCCCTGGCTTTTAATATTTGATGCTAATGAAGGGTAACTGACAGATGCACCCTTGCAGGCAGGCTGGGCTTCTCAGGGACACAGCGATCCCTTGACTCTGTGCCAGGAATGCACATATCTGTACCCACCTCCCCAACTGTCTCTGAGCAGAGGGCCCAGGATGTTGTCCTTGCCAAGGGCCACACTGACAAGGGACCTACTGGACGGACCAACGTCGTGGGAAATCCAATTCCTGAGGAAGGGCCGAGGAGAAATGGCACATGGTCCTTGTTGACTTAGCAGCAGTTTTTGCTGCTAACTTGACCTTCAGTGGCAAAGATGTGGGGTTAGAATCTTCACTGTGCCATTTCCTAGCTGGGTGATCTGGGGCAAGTTGCCTGGCTTCTTAGAGACTGTTTCTTCATCTGTAAAATGGGATTAACAGTGCCGACCTCATAAGGTGGTGATGATGTACAAACTATGAACTCAAAAGCGGATTCTGTGACTGCACATCTTGCAGAGCTGTGTAGGGAGAGAACCTGCGATTGCAGAGTGCCTGTTGGATGCCAGGCCATGGGCCAGCTGTGGGAAGCCACCCTGCTGTGGGCTGATGGCTTGTGTGCACAGGCTCCATCGCTGTGTTGCCTCCCTGCTTTCTCTTCCCTTCCTGCTATCCAGCTGGACTGCCAGGCCAGGTTCTGATAGAAGTTTCATTCCCCACGGAGTCAGCCCAGGTCCCCATATCTCCAAGCAAAGACTGATTGTGCTGCCTGTCAGAAGACCTGACCCTGGTAGGGAATTTCGAGCATCCATGCAGCGGATAAGAGAGGCATCTGGGTCCCTGAGGGGCTCCCTTCAAGTTGCTAAAGTCAGATGTGAGCCCAGCCCACTTCTCTGCCTTCCCATGGGCCTGATTCTGTTGGTAACTCCCAGCTCAGTCTGCTGCTGTTCCCCCACCAGAAGTTGTGCTGTTAGCTTTTTAGGTTTTTTGTTTCTCTTCTAGGCGAAGTCTCTTAAAAGGCAGGTTTGTCCAGAGGGAATAATGCTGCAAGCTAAGTTGCCTGCTGTGGACCCAGATAACTCCTTTCTCCTGGAGAGGGACCTGGCTCAGGGCTCGTTCATAGGAGTGGGGAGAGGGAGGAAAGAGCTGGGAGACTGCATGTGCTGGGTGATGGGAAGAGCACGCCCCGCTGACAGTCCCTGCCAGTGCATGAAAGGCCCTGAAATAAATGTGTCCCTGTCGCCTAACCAGGGCTCAAAATCTGTGTAATAGAACCTCTGTCCTAGAAGGGTACCCTGGGGACCCTGGTGGGTGGGCTGCTGTTAATCCCTCCACCTGGACACTGACCAGCCACCGCTACCCAGGGCCTCTTGTGGCTTTTCCTTTCCTCCCACAGCCCAGGGGGCTAGTCTTTAAAATCTTTCAATCTTCTAGAATTTAAAATCCTTTTAAAATTTGTTCTGGGCTCCAGCTTCCCTCCTTGACTCCCCTAAACCAACTCACTTCCCTCGCCCTTTTGTCCCCTGTGCCCTGTCCTTGGTGCCCAACTTGCATTCTCCTGCAGGAAAGTGAGGAGTGAGGGGGTGAGTGGCAGAGGGGGATGGAGAGGACCTGCCACAGCAGCTGGCTGTCCAGGTGGGATAACAGTGGTCACAGGTGATGGCCCACTGTCAGCTCTGCTGCGGCTCTGTTTATGGCACTCCTTTCTGAGGACTTTCTTGGTTTTTCTGTGAGTCTTGATTCTATACTCAGAGTCCCAGGAGGATTGCTAGACTGCTCCCCTCTCTCAGGCCGGGCGGTCTCCAAAGGCGAAGTCTACCTTCAGCATATGACTAGGGGTCACTTAGAGGTAGTAGCTTGGTCTTCCCTCTGAAGGGGGAATTTCCAAGGGCAAAGGCTGTGTCTGCCCCATGAGACTGTATGTACCTTTCAGAGCAGGTGGTCTTTGAAAGGAAATCTATGTCTCCTGATCATACTGGGACTCCCTGAGGAGGGGGCTGTGTCACCTTCCAGCGAGGGCTTCCCGAGGACAAGGCTGTCCCTTCCGAAGACCAAGGCTTCTTGTAGATGGGGCTGTCTCTCCCCTCATACTGGGGCTCCCTGAGGACAGTGCCATGTCTCCCTCAGACCAAGACTCCCTGAAGATGGGGCTATGTCTTGCCTCAGACTGGGGCTGCCTCACCCCTTTCTCTCAGTTCTTAGGGTCTCCTCACCCCAAGGAGTGTGAGAGGGAGATGCGCCCTGAGTCTGGAAATTCAGGAATCGTGAGTGTCTGTGGGCCTGGCAGGGTTACTTCAGCCCAGCACCAGCCCTTGTCAGTAGCATGATGTGAGGCTGGGACTAGGACATAGATCTAGACTAAACTGACCTCATCACAAAGATAGGGATTCGTCCAACTGCAGTCCCAAGTGACCAAGAGGAAGAGCCTGGTGAGCCTCATCTTGGCCATCATGGTTTATGGTATGAGAGGAAGGACCAGAAGAGAGAGAGTACATATGTGTGTGCACGTAGAGGCATCAGTTCTGGGTCAGCAGAAGTGACTGTGAGGATGGAGACAGATGGGGGCTCCAGCACTGGGCGGGCTGCCCACTCTGGGCCAAGGCTCAGCTGCCGTCTCCCCACACAGTGCTGCAGGGCCACGTGTACCGCTTCTGCACCACGGAGGGCCTCTGGCTGCACAGGGACAACTCCAGCCTGCCCTGGAGGGACCTGTCGGAGTGTGAGGAGTCCAAACGCGGGGAGAAAGTGAGCTGAGTGGGGGTTCTGAGCCTGGGAGGGGCAGTGAGGTCTCTGCATCATGGGGCCTGTCGTGGGCATCTCGTCCAGCCCCCTGCATCTGGGTTTGCACATCATGCTGTCTGGACACGGTGGTGTGTATACGCTGCTGGCCTTGAACTGGACCCTAGAAGTCCCAGGGCCACCTCCACAGATTATTATCCATCTTTCCTGGTTCTGGAATTCCCAGGGGGGCTGACTTGGGGCCACACCTCTGTCCCTGTACCCAGGAAAGAAGGATGTGGTGGGGAGGGCTGTGGGCTATGTCACACACACACACTCATATCCCTGTGTGCACACAGAGCTCCCCCGAGGAACAGCTCCTATCCCTTTACATCATCTACACGGTGGGCTACGCGCTGTCCTTCTCTGCCCTGGTCATTGCCTCTGCCATCCTCCTCAGCTTCAGGTAAGGGGTCCGCAGCCCAGAGGGGGCTGTTCACACTCACTCGCCCAGGTAGAGGAGCGGGGCTCCAGAACAACAGGACAGCACAGTGGGTCCCTCTCTCCAAAGCTCAGGAGGTTGAAAACACACAGGACATGGTGCTCTGTACCGGGTTTGAGCTCAGCTGTGTGCCTAGGTGCATATAGACTGTGAAAAAACAACCCCCACCTGCCCCGCCTGCTTTACCAGTGGATAAAAAGCCTGGAGTCCCTCTTCAGTGAGCAGATTTGACTTAAATGATCAGAAATTCAATATGGTTCTAGAAAAGGTCCTGCGGTTAGGAATTCTTCTCTCTCGGAGCTTGATGGCCTCAGCGGAAAAGTTCTTCCGGGGGTTGTATCTAGATGACGCCCTTCTTCCGGAGCAGGAGCTGGGGAGCAGCTTCCTCCCACTCCTTCTGGGCTGTTCAGGAGAGCTGGGTTCTGGGCCAGGAAGAATTCTGAGGGCAGGGACCTCGGGACACCAGGCAGCAGGAACAGGAGCAGTGGCATTCTTCCTCTCATCCCCAAGGAACCTGGCACAGTACTGGGCGTACAGGCAGTGCTCAAGAAATGCATCCATTGCATGAATATTCTCCTCTTTTATTATGAATTACTTCCAAGATTCATAAGTACAGCGATTTAAGGATAAAGCATTATACTTCCCTGGTGACCCTGTCTAACTAGGTCCCTCTGCCTGCCCCACCCCACCAGAGCGAAACCCCTGAATTTACCTCTTGTAATTCCTACTCGTTTTCTTAACCTTTTACCAAGCATCTGTAAAAATATATAGCATGGTCTTGTGTATTTTTAACAGCATGTTGTACATATTCATCAGCAGTTGTTTTGTGGTCCAGCATTACATTGAGATTCATTCCCATTGACAAAACAGGTAGTTCTGTTTCATTAATTTGAACTGTCATTCCACATTCCATTGTTGTAGCACTGCTTATTTGTCTGTAGTCATCTTGATGGATATTTGCAGTGTTTCCTTTTCTTTCTTTCTTTCTGAATGACAAACACTGCTCCAGTGGAGATTCTCATCTGGGATCCCTACGTGGGCCCCTGGGCCATATACCTGGGGGTAGAATTGCCCAGCAAATTCCACCTGCTTTGCCAGTGTATTGGGTGGTGTTAAATTGGTCTCCAAAGTGAGCATTCCAGTTTGCTCTCTCATCAGCAGTAAAAGAGTTCCCTTTGCTGAACATTTTTCATCAATATTTAACATTTTCAGAATTAAGAGTTGCTAATCTGAAGCATGTAAAACATGCCTGATTGCTAGAGATAAAGAAACATGTTTTCATATGTTATTCTATCAATTACTTGCTCATCTCCTTTGCTTATTTTTTAAATTGGCTTATTTGACTTTTTCTCATTTGTCTTTTAGACTTTCATTTTTCTGGATACTAAGCCAGGGTATGCCCTTTCTACATTTGGCTAATTTCTTCATTCACTCTGATGGTGCCTTTTGTACACAAAAACTCTGCATTTTAATATAATGAAATTGGTAGATTTATTGATAAGATACATCAATATGTGCTCCCAAATGATAAAAAATTAATTTTATCAATAAATTGAAATTTTTTTCTGAAGACTACATTTCTTGATGCTGATCTTTAAGAAATCTTTCTTTATCCTGGGGGTCACAAATGTAATCACTTGTACTTTCTTCTAAAAAGTCACAGAGTTTTGCTCTTCTTCTTGAGCTTGCTAGGCAAGCGCTCTACCACTGAGCTAAATCCCCAACCCCTTGCTCTTCTTATGGTTCTTTGATCCACCATAATTTTTCACCATTATTTTTGTGTATGGTGAAAATCAAGGATTTGATTATTTAATTTCTGTTTTCCATATGTACTTATAATTGATTGCCTTGGTACCATTTGTTGATAACCCATCCTCTCCCTCTTGGTCACTCTACCATGCCCCACATGCCCCACGGGTCCATGCATTTGTAGGCTGGCTTCTGTCATTTGTATCCCTTCCATTGGCCTTTCTGTGCCTGTCCCAAAACTAATCAACTCCTTCAAGACAGCGAGTCTTTCTATCCATGAATGCAGTATATCTATGCATCTTTCCTTATTTTTTCTTTATGGATTTTAAGCAATTTTTATAATCTCCATAATGATCTTGCCCATTTTCTTGTTAGATTTACTTTCCAAGTCTTGTCCTTTTTTAGCCCTTTGCTTTATAGTGGCTAGGATGTGTAGTACCTGTTGAATAGAAGTGACAATAGCACACATCCTTATTTTATTCCCGATTTAAAAGGGAATGGAATATTAACATTTCCAGTTGAGTCTGTCACCTTTATCAGGTTGAAAAATGCTTCCATATTTCTAATTTGCTACACTGTTTTACACAAAAGAATATTGGCTTCTGAATTCCTATATATTCAGCCCCAGTCTACCTTTGGGAGCAGGACAGAGACATTAAGTCATGGGCCCTTTCATGAAGAAGCAAAGTCCCCGTTGGGGAGACTGATCCTCACACATCAGTCTCTTTGGTTATGCATGACTATGTGAAAGAAGATGTGGCAGCCAGAGGGATAGAAAGTGGATGGGAGGAAGGGCAGTGACTACCCAGTCTAGAGCTTCTGGGCGAGGTAGGACTTGAGTTGGGACAGGATTTCCAAGGTTATGGGGAAGAAGGGCATTCACAGAGGAAGGAAGACCTGAGCACAGCCTCAGAGCTGGAGACATGCCCGATGGGTGGATGGTAGAGCCAGGAGGCCCCACTTTCTCCCTCAGGCACTTGCACTGCACCCGGAACTACATCCACCTGAACCTCTTTGCGTCCTTCATCCTGCGAGCCTTGTCCGTCTTCATCAAGGATGCCGCCCTCAAGTGGATGTACACCACAGCTGCCCAGCAGCACCAGTGGGACGGGCTCCTCTCCTACCAGGTGTGTGATGTGGCCAGGGGAGCGCTGCAGAGGGCGGGCAGGGGAAGGGCTGTTCCTGCTACTCCAGTGCAAGGAAAGGCAGGAGCCACCAAGCCTTAGCCTCAGGCAGCCCCTAGTCTGATGGGGAATGAATCCACCTTGGGACCTTCCAGGCTGATGAGGGAGGCAATCTACCCAGGGAGGCCCCAGATGAAGGGAGCTCTCAGCCTGACACAAGGGAGCTGCCTCTGGAGACAGACCTGCCACTTGCTAGCTGTATGCTTCGGTGCAAGTCCCTTCTCTGAGGCTCATTTTCTCACCTGTGTGGGGATATCCTTGTGGCGCTTTCTGCCACTCGGGGAGCTAAAGTGGACAGAGTTGTTAGCACCAGCACTGGGCAGAAGACATAAGCTCTCTGGTCTCGCAACAACCATGGTGGGATAGTAGCTGGGGCAAGACACGATGTCAAGAGAGGCAGTAGGTGGGGCTGCTGTCCCCATGCACCCTTCCTGCTCTCCCCCCAGGACTCTCTGGGCTGCCGCCTGGTGTTCCTGCTTATGCAGTACTGCGTGGCAGCCAATTACTACTGGCTGCTGGTGGAGGGTGTGTACCTCTACACCCTGCTGGTCTTCTCTGTCTTCTCCGAGCAGCGAGTCTTCAGGCTCTACCTGGGCGTAGGCTGGGGTAAGGCGCCACTGCCCGCGATGGGGTGGGAGGCCCTGAGCCCTCGTCCGACTTGGCACTCAGAACACACAGCTTGGCTGGGGCCTGCTATAACCTCCTCTTCTCCCTTCACGGAAGCCTCTGCCCCCATCTGTGCAAAGTCCACTCTACCACTGCCGCACACACTGTTGGAGGCATGGCCCTGTCCTAAATGCCCCTGCTCCCAAGGTCCTGTGGAGCCAGAGCTCCACCCCTGTGCAGGGCAGCTGAGGTCCTGAGGGAAATGATGAGTCCTGGGCCTTGGAGGGGAGGGGAAGAAGGGGGTGGGAAGGGTGGAAACCAAGGTGGGTAGGATGAAGATGGAGAGGAGGGCGCAGAGAGAGCCAGAGACCAGCCAAGGAAAGGGAGGGGTGGACCGCAGATGTGCCTGGAGCCCAGCTGGAAATGTTCTAGCCAAAAAAGTTTGCCAAGAACCATTGTGTCCTTTTTTTTGCTGGAACATTTCTGGTTGTGCTTCTGCCTCTCGCCATGTGGGATTCTGATGAGCGACAGGACTGGGAGGGACAGCCGTGACTGGAAGGACCAGCCATTACTGGAAGGTCCACAGGCACTGACCTGAGACGGACCCCCGGTTCCTCCCTAATCTGCCTGTGAACCTGCAGGTCCTCTTCCTCACACCACACTCCCTCTCTGCCTCACACCACACCTATTTCCCTGCTTGCCACTCATTCATTCACACCCCTCATTACTGCATCACCCACCTCAGGCTGCTCTGGCCTCCACAGACTTCCTCACCACCACCACCCTCACCCCCCATACTATTCCTGCCTCTGGGCCTTGGCAAGGCTGCTCTCAGTCCAAGAAGGGGCTGGGAGCATCCTCCCAATGGCTGCCAGTGCACCCTTCTGGAAGTGCCTTGGCCTCCCCACCCTGTCCTGTGTGTCACCGTAGAATATGAGCTCTGCAGAGGATTCAGTGTGGCCAGTGTCTTGAGTGCAAGACCCAGAGAAGGACAGGGCCTTAAGGCAGAGCAGGCCCTGGAGCCCAAGCATCCTGACCAGGCCCTGGGTCCCCTACCTGTCATGTACAGGTCTCAGCCTGTGTCACGTCCCTTGGTCCCCTGTAGGCCCACCCAAGCAGGTTCAGGCCTGTGTAGACAGCGGGTAGGCCTGGTTTCCACACACAGATCCCACTGCCTCTTTCCTGCCCCCCGCCTTTCCTCCCCTTCCAAGCTTCTTCAGCCAGCTGGTCAATCAAGAAGGGGCAGCTGGGAGCCCAGCGGCTCCTTGGGGGTGGCTGTGGGGGAGGAGCAGGCCTCAGGGGCACTCAGGCAAGGCTGTCCTCAGGGTGGATGACTGGCCATTCTGGGAAATAGCATCAGTGTTGTTAGGGCCTGTCACTATAGCAACCTGAGGGCATTACCAATCAAAGGGATGGCATGATGTGTGCAGGGGAGCGGGTGGTTGGGGTTGGTGGGGACACACACTGTCCTGGAGGTCTCTGAGTGAAAGATGAGGGAGGGGTTCCAGTCTGTTTCCTACACCTCACACCCAAGCTCAGGGCTCAGGGTCTGTGGAGCACCAGGCTGGGACCCATGGGATGCACCTCCTCAACTTGAGCATCTTTTTCTTGAGGAATTGCAGAGTGGAGAGGCAGTAAGAGATGAGGGATGAAGAGAGAGAAAGTGAGACCCTCACAGACAGACCTGAAAGTTCTGTTGTGATGCCAGGAGTTAGGGTGCTTGGGAAGAATTCTTAGCTTCATGCACAAGCAGAATTAGGATTAAGACTCTGACGTGGTTTGGAGAGCCCTTCCAAGTCATTTCTGCTGCAGTCTACGAGCAACTGGGCACCCCCAGAGGCTGCACAGGATGGGAGAGGCGTGATGGATGAGGGAAACATTACTTCCCAGAGCCAGCTCCGTGTGTTTCGTTTGAGCTCTTTTCCCCCAGCCTGTTTTGGTTTTCTAAATGGGAGAAAGATACAGCCAACAGGGAGTGTGTCGTGTCTGCGTGTGGCACAGCCGTTCTTGTGCTTCTGCAAAAGGCCTTGTGCAGGGGATGGTGATGGCTCCGAGCAGCTCTCCAGCTCTGGCTGACCACATGCCTGAGCGCTCCCTTTCTGGCGGGAGTCTCAGAGAGCAAGTTTGGCTCATGGCTGGCCTGTAACCCAGTCTACTCAGCAGGCTGGGGCAGGAGGATCACAAATTCAAATTTTGAGACCATCTCAAAATAAAATCAGATCAAAAGGGCTGGGGTTGTAGCTCAGCACAAGGCTCAGCACAGGTTCGTGGATATATTAAGGCTCTTCCCTCATTGGTGTATTAACTTACTCGTTTGTTCATCCAGTCTTTACTGAGCACCTTCTATGTGGCAGGATCTACACTGTGTTTAGGGGATTTAAAGATCACTCTATTCCTTTATATAAATAAGTTATCTGCTTTGTGAAAAATAAATAGGCCAGGCAGGAGGGGTGGTGCATACCTGTAATTCCAGCACTCTGGGAAACTGGGGCGGGAGGATAACAGGTTCCAGCCCAGCCTGGGCCACTTAGGGAGTTAGTGAGATTGTCTCAAAATTAAAAGTTAGAAAAGTGCTGGGGATAGAACTCAAGGTGAAGACCCTGATTTTTTCCTCAGTACTGCAAAAAAAAAAGTAGGGGGAGGTATCTGATAAAGACTGCTGGCCAGCTGTGTGCTACTTCGCCACCCTCCCACCCTATCGTCAAGCACAGTCCACCCAAGCACAGCAGCTGTGCCATAGGTGCTAGTGTGAAGACATCAGTGAGTCGAGGAGATTGATAATGATGATAGGAAAGGCTGTGAAGTGGTTCCACCCTGAAAACATGCTCCTCGGGGAGACCTCTCAAAGCCACCCATGCATATGCATGGACCCCACTACCACATGGACTCACATCTGTGTCCACACACCTTAATGTGCATACCCTTCCCTATGTCAGACCTCTGAATCCAACTCGAGAGAGGCATCAGTAGAGACAGGCCAGGAGATAGCTGGTGTCAAAAGCTCTTGAGGGTAACTGGACTGAGTGGGGGAGGGGGGTCGCAGCCATAGAGTCCAGTTCCACCTGTGCCCTTCTGAGCTCCTGATCCATGTCCTCACCTGTTCTGGGAAGATGGACAATCCAAGTTTAAAGTAACCATCCCAACCTGAGCTCTCAGGGTGAGTGGGGCCTGGGCTTGATCGTCAATGAACTAGGAAGTAATCGCATTAGGGTTCTATTGCTGTGTAACAAATGACTCCAAAACATAGCTATCTAAATCAGCAGATGATTATCATCTCACAGTTTTATGTTCAGGAATCGGGGTTCAGCATAACTGGGTACCCCAGCTCAGGATCCCCAAGTTGAACCTCAGTAAAGATGTTGACTGGATTGTGTTATCTCAGGGCTTAACTGGGGGTGGAGAATCAACTCCAAGCTTCCCAGCAGGCTGTTGGCAGGAGGCCTCCATGCCTTTCTGCAGGAGCTCTCTGAGTGACCTCATGGTGTGACAGCTGGGTTCCCCCAAAGCAAATGACAAGCGGGGATGGAGGGAACCCAGGACAAGTCACAGAGTTTTTATAACCTGATCTCAGAAATGACCATTACTGTCCATTACCATTGACCGTCCATTACCACTGACCTTTACCGTCTTCTAGCTTCCCCTGAGCTGGCTTCCATTTCTGCCATATGTTATTGGAAACACAACTAATCCTGATGTACTGTGGACCACAAAACCATGAATACCAGCACGTGTGGATCAACAGGGGCCATCTAAAAGGCTGTCTGCCACTCTAACCAGCCCCAGGGTGTTAGTCACCTTCATATTACTGTAGTGGAATACCTGAGATCATTACCTTAGAAAGAGAAAGGGTTATTTAGCTCACAGTTGTGGAGTTTCCAGTCCAGGGTCAATCAGACTCATTCCTTTGGGCCTCTTGTGTAGGTGTCAGATGGAAATAGTAGGATGCACATGCCTGACCAAACTGCCCACCTTGTGGCCAGGAACAAGAGGGGGACTGGGAAAGTGGGGGGGGGTCCCAAAATCCTATTTGGGGACAGGTCCCCAGTGACGTAGGGCCCTCACAGAAGGCCAAGGTGCCACCACCTCTCACTAGCGCCACTCTGGGGACTGAGCCTTTAACGCAGTAGTCTTTGGAGGTTGGTTACCTAAGCCACAGCACGAAGCCAGGTGGAATGTCTTGTCAGCCATTGTGGATAGTTTGTTGTCCTGCCAGTATCAAGGAGAGGGCTCCTGTCTCTCACCCAGGCTCCCGCCTCAGCTGGCAGCAGGTGTATGGGCTGGGGAACAATACTTGAGGGGCTTTGGTGCCCGAGGGAGTTGGCTGAGTGGACATGTGCCTGCAGGAGGGAGGGCAAGGGCGTCAGAGTTCCTCTGTTCCCCAGCCTCTCCAGCCTGCCCTCTGCTATGTGTAGCCCTAGATGTCTGTGTCCTGCAGAGAAGTTCTGTGTGCCTGTCCTACGAGGACCTCTTTCTAAGGAAGAGTGGGTGTTGGTGTGGGGTTCATGCCTCCTCCCATCTCTCACGTGTCCTGACCAACCTAGGAACAGGGTTTGGTGCAGGCAAGGACAGGGGCTGGAGGTGTGAGGGCTCTGCCCTGCCAGCCCCTTTCCCCTCTGTCTTTCCCTCTCTCCTCCTAGGTGTCCCCCTGCTGTTTGTTATCCCCTGGGGCATTGTCAAGTACCTCTATGAGGATGAGGGGTGAGTGTCCTGCTCCCTGGGTGTGCATTGCTGAGGTCACCGTCCTCAAAGTCCAGCAGTGAGGTTCCCACCTTGGGGAGGATAAACCAAGGGACTAGGAGCTTAATGTATGAATTCAGGACCCCACTCCTGCCTCTGCCCAGGGTGGGATGGTGGCAGGTAGTGCTGGGTCCCTGGGGTACAAGGTGCCCTCCTTCAGGTTTTTCTGTAACGTAGGTGAGGGAGATGTCTCTGTTGCTTTGTGTATGATTCTAGGTACACTCATGACTGTGCTCATAGGTCCATGGAAGGCTGACTGGGGACCGTGTGTAGCTCTCTGTGTGACGATGTAGTTGGGACTCCTGTGTATGTGTGCGCCTGCCTGTAGCGCTCTGCGTGAGTCTGTGGATCTGGTTGTTGGGTAGCTCCATGGCTGTGTGTATGGCATTCTGCATGGCTGGCATATTTGAGGGCCCCTGTGCCAGAACCAGGAGCTGTGGCTCTGTGAGTCTGCATGGTGTGTCTGTCGCCTCCCAGGTGCTGGACCAGGAACTCAAACATGAACTACTGGCTCATTATCCGACTGCCCATTCTCTTTGCCATTGGGGTGAGTGATGGTGCCAGGGTGCAGGTAGGAGTTGTGGTGGACCTGGGTTGGGGCTAGGGAAGGGCCTGGGGAGCAGGCGAAGGTCCCCAGCCCCCACCTGTGTGCTCTGCAGGTGAACTTCCTCATCTTCATCCGAGTCATCTGCATCGTGGTAGCCAAACTGAAGGCCAATCTCATGTGCAAGACAGACATCAAATGCAGGTGACCTCACTGAGCTGGCTCCGCTGGGCCTCTCCGTCCTTTCTTGCTGCCCAGGAAGAACCTGGGGTGCTTAGTTTGGATCCCTGTGTGGTCCCTCTGCCCCTGCCCTGGCTGGCTGGGGACCCCTAAGTCTTTCCCTCACCCTGTCCTTGGGCAGCTCCTGAGCTTCTGAGAGGCCTTGACCTGTCTCCTGCCCTTCAGGCAGCCTGTCTGAGGACATTTGGTGTGGAAAGGTGTCCATGACCTAGATGCCAGGTCCTGGCAGGTGTGGGAGGGCACCGAGAGGGGAGAGGAGTCCAGCATGAGGTCCTGAATGACCCCGAAAGTTTCACCCTGCCTCCCAGACTGGCCAGATCTACACTGACGCTCATCCCCCTGCTGGGGACCCATGAGGTCATCTTCGCCTTCGTGATGGATGAACATGCCCGGGGGACCCTGCGTTTCATCAAGCTGTTCACAGAGCTGTCCTTCACCTCCTTCCAGGTGACACATGGCTGGGGAATTTGCTTGGGAAACCCCAGAGTCTGGGAGGGAAGACACCAGCCCTCATCCCACAGATGGGATGGGTGGGCAGTTTGCAGCCTGGGGGAGAGACCCTTGCCCCAAAGTTACATGGCAGGGCAGAGCCAGGGTGGGGGTCCCCAGGTGTCCCTCCAGCTGGCCAGTCTTCTCTGTAAACACGAGGGACGAGAAGCCTTCTAGGGGTGCCTCAGGGACTCAGCCTGGCATCGCAGCTGCTGCCTTCTGGGTGGTGGGCACCCTGCCAGGTGCCGTAGACACACAATGCATTTAGTCATCACAGATGCCAGATGTGAGGCAATGCTCCTACTTTACAGAGGAGGAACGTTAGGCTCAGAGATGGTAAAACAAGATGTACAGGGTTACAAAGTTTCAAAGTGGGGGTGTGAAAATACAAGAAAGTGGCCCCAGCCCCTCAGGAGAGTTGTGGAATGTGTATAAGTGTGTGGGCCTATACGTGTGCATCATAAACATGTAGACACATCACACAATGGGAATACGGGGTGGGAACACTGGGACCCAAGAGAACAGGGTGGGGACAGTCCCCCGGAGTTGTGGGCCAGGTTCTTCCTTAGATCCAGCCTCCTGCGACAGGCATCTGTGGGGCTTTTTTGCAGCAGCAGCTGAGCAAGGGGCTCCTTGTTCCTCCAGAAAGGAAGCAGGAAGGAGCCCATGCCCACCCCTGGGTCTGCCTGGGCTAGCCTCTCTGGGGAGGGGGATGTCGAGGGGAAGCCCCAAGGCACATCTCTCTGCTGAGCTGCCTCTCGTTTCCAGGGGCTGATGGTGGCCATCTTGTACTGCTTTGTCAACAATGAGGTAAGCTGTGAGGAGGGATGGTGGGGACGCTGCCAGGCTGCTGCCACTAGCTGGTCTGGAGTTGTGTACTGGGGGTGCCCCTGCTCACCCCACTGAGCCACTGGAGTTGAGGTGGCCTCTTGCCTGAACATCCCCATGGCTGTTCTGCGCAGGGCCTGCATGTATGCTCTGTCTGTCTCTCTGTCTTTGAGCTGTCTTAGCTGTCCCTCTTACACATGTGTGTGCGCACGCACACACACACACACACACATAGAGACAAGTGCAGGCATAGCATAATGGAATTAGAGTTTAGGGAAGACCCAGCCTCACTTTTAGGAGTTCCTGGCTGGCAATGACTATCTACTACAAAGTGTCCCAACACACATGACAAAACCCCTGACTCGGGGCTTTAGTAGTAACTGTCACTTAAGGGCCACATACCACCACAAAAAAAAAAAAAAAAACACAAAAACAAGTGCCATTTCCCACTTTTCACTCCTCTGACCCTAAGCCATGCTGTCGTGGCACACTCGCTGCAGCCCTGCTGCATGCACGTGAGCTCGGCCTCCCCACACCATTGCAGGGTCTCTCCCAGGCCCCTGGCTCAGCCACTTCTCCTGATTCTGTCCCTTAAAACCCAGTCACCTCCCTCCTCACCCACCACCCACAGCTGTCCCAGCTTTGTAAGGAGGGAGGGGAGGCCATATTTCCCTGCTCTGATCTCAGCGAACAACTTGACCCCAAATTCCCCAAGTTCCACCTCTCTGGCCAGGCCTGGCTGTAGGCCCTGCCAGCCTTGCCCCTTGGTTTTTCCCAGGCTCATGCCGTGAGGTCCAGAAGACTCTGCTGAGAGGCCTAGAGTGCCTGCCTCCTTTCAGTCCCCCTCCCCGTTCCTTTAAACCCACCCCAGAGACAACTCCGGGCACAGGGACAGAGGCATCGCCATCCCCGGGCCACTAAAGACACACAAGGCTCCTGGGCTGAGGCCTCTGTCCACAAGAGCTGTTCTCTGGACCCAGGGTTGCCATGGCAATGCCAGGTCCTTGTGACCTGAGGAGAAAAGATGGCCTGAGCATTGCTGCCCTGTGGCTGTCAAAGCCTGCACTAGCTGCCGGTGGCCGGGGATTGGGATGGGGAGGGGACGCGGGGCTTACAGGTGGTTTTGCTGGAGCTTGTGTCTGAAAGCCAGAATGAGGTGGCTCAGGAGCCCCCCACACTGTGTGCCCTCAGGGAAGGTTACTTTGCTCTCTTGCCTCTTCTCCCCGAGTATAAATGGAGCTGGCTAAGCCTTAACCATTCTCCCCGGTCCCAGGGCTGGTGGGGCCTGGTCAGGACATCTGCTGGGCTGCAGAGCTCAGAGGGCAGGATGTCTGCTGGGCTGGGTCTCCAGGATCGGGGTTGTTGTCTTTGTTATCTCATTTGCTTAGCTGAGGAACAGAAGGAACTTGGTGTTAGATGCCCATTTATTTACTAATTTAAAACACACATAGTGAGCCTGCTGTATGCCGGGCCTTGTGCTAGGTGCAGGGATGTTGAGATAAGAAAGATGTGGTCCTGGCCCTCGAGGTGCTTGCTCCCCCTTGCTAGCCAGGGACAAGCAAGACCTCGAGGGCTGCTGTTGGCAGGAGGCCAGGTGTCAGAGTGAGGCTGGATCCAGGTTCAAGTCCTGCCTGAGAGATGCAGGGAGACACCTAGATCCTCTGCACCCCTCTTCCTCCCCTTTAAGTGGGGAGTGAGGACAGGAGCTATTTGACAGGGCTGATGGGGACAGTGACTAAGATAATCTGTGGGAGATGCAGGGCACATAGATGGTGACCTTTAAGGACAATCAGGATTACGGAGGCCACCACAGCGGTTCACAAAAAGTGCTGAGGGAGCTGGGACAGAAGGGGAAACTGTGTCCAGCACTTGACATCCTGCTGGGGTCCCTGTAACCACTGCAGTCTCTGAAGTGTCACCCATCGGTGTGCCCCGGTTTGTTATCTTTCTCTCCCCTCTCTCTGGCAGAAGAGGGAATCAGTGAGACAAGATTAACCTCCCTGGTGCTGCACAGAGGAAGCCACCATCAGTCCCAGGCATCCCCATCCAAGCTGTCATTGCAGGCTGCACATAGGCTTGCTCGCCTCCTTCCCTCCCCTCCCAGCCCTGGGCTCTGTGGTGTGGCCTGGAATATCAGGCCATCCTGGCAGGCTGGCACTGGGCGAGCACAGCCTTACTCAGCACAGAAAAAGTTCTTTTAAGGGATGGC
Organism: Hystrix cristata; assembly: GCA_004026905.1. NCBI lineage: Eukaryota > Metazoa > Chordata > Mammalia > Rodentia > Hystricidae > Hystrix > Hystrix cristata. The sequence continues at coordinate 67,608 of PVJO010000647.1, forward strand.
ATGCAGCCACCCCAGGCATCTTGCTGGGCTTGGCTAGATGGATGGCAAGGAGGAGGAGAGGAGGGTTGTTTGCACAGGGACTGGTGGGGGGATTGGCAGAGAGCCCCTCACCCACACTGTTGGCAGCCAGCCTGCCTGGGGGCTGGAGGAACCTGGGCCCTGACACTACTGTGCCCCAGGGAGGCTGCGGGCAAGAACATCAGAGGGGCTCTGGAAGGCAGGTTTATGGGAATGAAATCCCTCATCTGGGAACCACAGTCACAGGCCATGTCTGGGGCCACAACATGGCCACAACCCTCCAGGGACTGGAGTTCTGCACTGTTCCTCAGTTTGTATCTTCTGCCCCTCAGTCTGGTCCCCGAGCCTCAGCTCACTGGAGGAGGCTTTCTTGAGGTTGGTCAGGTGCAGCACAGCAGGGATTCTGAGTGCTGAGCTCCAGTGGGCTGGCTGCACCTCCATGCACCCTGATCCCCCAAGTGGGACTAGACTACGGAGACACCCAGTCTACAGCTTGTTCCAGCCCTCTGACTGCTTCACTCCTTCCTCTCACGAGGCGCAGGGGATGGATAGAAACCCCGGGAGTTTAGATGGTCTGCAGCAGGCACCACAAGGGACAGGCTCTGCTGTCCACTTCAGTTGTAACTGTGATTGGAGAGCATGTCCTAGAGTCATATTCCCTCCTCTTCCATCTCCTGTCTCCTTGTATCTCTCCCTCACTCTCCTCCTCTTCCGTTAAATAATGCTGTGATGGATTGTAAAAGGTACTTAGCTGAATCACAGACTTTAGAGATGGAAAGGCACAATTAGGTCATCAAACCCATCTCTCTCCTGAGGAGAGGCAGAGAATAGGAGACAACAATAAACAATTTTATTGGGATATTAATTTAGATGCCCGAAGGCCTTGACTTGTGTCTCTTAATATAACGCAGTGGATTTTTTCCCTTCCCCACTAATGTAATAATGGGGCCATTTTGTGAGCAGTTGGTTTGCCTGATGGCTTTTGTTTCCCTCCTTTTCCCACGGAAGGTCCAGATGGAGTTTCGGAAGAGCTGGGAGCGCTGGCGGCTTGAGCACTTGCACATCCAGAGGGACAGCAGCATGAAGCCCCTCAAGTGCCCCACCAGCAGCCTGAGCAGCGGGGCCACAGTGGGCAGCAGTGTGTATGCTGCCACCTGCCAGGCCTCCTGCAGCTGAGCCCCCAGCACTGCCCTTCCTGTGGTCCTTGCTGCTGGCCAGGTGGCCATCCCAGGTGGGAGAGACCCTCCCCAGGACAGGGGAAGGAAGGGACACGTGCACACATACATCTCTGCTCCCCCCCCAAGCCCATCAGACAGGCGAATGGGCATTGCCCCTTGGGACCACGGACACATTTTCTCTGAGGAGAAGCAGCCTGCTAATTTGATCACTGTGGCGGAGGAGAGGAAAAATGATTGCTGCTAAAATGAGGAGTTCTTCCTCTTAAGCCACAAGGCCCTTGGGGTTCCCCCAGACAGAGCAGCAAATCAACCCCAGACTCAAACGCAAGGTCAATGGCTTATTAGTCGGATTGGGGCTCGCAAGAGGAGGTGGTGCGGAGAGGCCAGTGTAAACGCACCAAACACGGGTTTGGTGATGTGGGTTTGTGTCCAGTGTGTCCAGTTGGGGTCACCACCCTCACCTGCCTCCTCACTAAGGGGATTAAGGGGCACTCTGAGAGCATCTGGGCTGCCTCTTTCCTTCGTCTGTCCCTTCATCTCACTGCCAGTTTCCCTTTGAGGGCTGTGCTTGGGCCACCAGCCGTGACTGTTTCTGGAAATGGCTGTGAATGGTGTTGAGAACAAACCCTGAGGAAGTGCCTGAAGGTCTCCCTTGGCGGCGTCCCCTTCTCTCCTGTGTTCTGAGTTGCTTTGGTGCCTGTGTCTGCTTTACCTGGGCAGCCAGCCCTGCTACCAACCGGCCCAGCCCAATTCTGTCCTAAAAAAGATGCTCAAGGATCCTCTGGGATTCACCTAGTGACACTTAAAGAATGTCTCCACTGTGGATGTCGAGGACCTGCCTCTGCTGGGAATCCAGAGGACCAAGAGCTCCACTGTGGAAATGCTTTCTATCTGTGACTAGATTCGTTATCTTGAATGGGAGTTGGGTGCATGCCCCAAATTTAGGGGATGTGACCAAGAAAGAGACTCTGGGGGAACCGACAGTCCCCATCATTACCATAGCGGCAGGCTCCCCCTGCTTTTGAAGTCCTTGCTCTTGGGAGCTTGTCTGTACTTTATTCACTTTTCTTTATTGCTGCGAATAATCTGTGTGCAAATGTGCAATTCTGGTTTCTCCCACCTGATAGAAACAAGAACTAAAGCGTGGTAGATGTGATTCTGTTCGGGGGAAATGGGGTAGTAATGAATTTGACTCACCTGCACCTTGAGCTAATTCATGTCTGCCCTGCCTCCAGCCCCTTCTCATAAACAATGAGCAGCGGAAAGGCTGCGTGAGGGAAAAAAATCTATCAATCCTGCCCCCAGCCATGGTGAGAAAGCAGACTCCTAACAGCACTGCAGAAACTCAGACAAAGGAGGACAGCCACCCTGGCGGGTCAGGTGATGAGCATACAGAAGCAGTGAAAGTGTCCAGAGCAGGAGAGAACTGGCAGGGCAGAGAGAGAGGGTAGATTCCCTCGGGGGTCAGTTCCCCTTCCTCTTCCTTCTTACGTGGTGGGGGACCCTTCCCAAAGCTTACGCCAGACGCATTCTCCTCTGCCCCTCGGAAAGGCAAGTGATGTGCAGGGGAAATAATAATGGAACATAAAACACATCAAGCAGAAAATTTCTTACACTTCAGCTTCAGTGAGGCGTTGTGTCTATGCTAGTGAGGATGTGGAACTGCAGGCTAAAGAATGGAACTGTGCAGACAGACTGCCTTCCGGACTGAGACGATGAGGTGGGCAGGGGGGAGACTTCTGCTCCCCCAGAGCCAGGGCAGGCCACCCTGTAAGTACCGCTCACTTGCTTTCTAGGAGCACCAGCGGATTGATGGGGGAGATGGCTCTGGTGCAAGTATTTGAGTTTTAGATAAACTGGATAATTTTGACAATCATTAATACATTACACGGCAGCAAAGAGAAAGATTGATACAGTCTGCCTGAAATATATCGTCGAGGGAGCAATTGTGGGGAAGGAAGAAAGTCTTACTTAGATATCCAGGAAGCTCAGACAATTGGCTAAAGTGTAAATGAAGTTCTTTTCCCAACTGGAACTGATGACTCCTGATTTCAGGAGCCTCCTCACACTGCTACATCCCAAGCTTGTTCAGCCTGAAGAAGTCTTTTCTTCACAGATACATTTTAGATACCGAACTGAAGAAATCTTTCCTTGCTCCAAGGCCTCATGCTATTAATATTCGTTTGAATGGCACCGCACTCCCCCCCAAGCTATTCCCAAACTTGCCTGTGCTAAAGATAGGTCCAACAGGTCTGGGAACTATCGCATGCAGTGTACTTTCAAATTCCACTGGCTGTTTACATGCCTCACACTGTAGGCCTCAGCCTGGCCCTCCCTGAGAACTCTCTTGCCTGGATCTGTCCCGGGTACAGCCGCCAGTCAGCAGGGTGTAGGCGCTGGCTTTGTTTAAGCTGTGCAGCCAGCAAGGCCTGGTGGCCTTGAGGAATGTTGGCGGGCTTCAGCACTCCGGCCAGCTCTTGCAAACTTGGTTGGGACTTAAATCCTGTCATCAACTCCTGGCCATTGCAGTCTTTGAGCCGCTAAATCACATGGCTGCACAGATCACACTGCAAAGTTGCCTTCTCTTTTTATGACAACTTCCTGGACAGAGGGCATGATTTTGATCATCTCGGTGCATCTCACACCGGAGACCACATCAGTGGAGCTCTGGGAGACTCAGAGCAAGAAAGATCTTGACGACCCTTCTTGGCCTGATCTACAGAAGCGAGAATGAAGCTTGCAGAGGTGACTTGCCCAAGGCCACAGCACTAGCCTCTCAGTCCAGGGAGGCCTCTGGGAAGGACAGGTGAGAAGTATAAATGGCTGGCCATCCAGGATACGCTAAGTAATTCCGTAGTGTTGTGTAGAATTTCTACTGACGAAAGAAGTAGTGTCGTGGTAATTCACACTGGTGAGAGGGGGAAAGGATGTGCTTACAGATTGTACTCTGGTACCTCATCCATCCCTGTTTTAAGAAATGAAATGCGTCCGAACTCACGTATGTGTAGAAACAGCATGCGAGCTATTTGGGATAGCAAATCCAGCACTCTTAGTGGGTTGGCTTAATTTTTTTTTTAATGCATCTGTGTTGTTGTTGTTTTAAATTATGCTGACAGCCACATAGAGTGTACTAAAAAAAAAAAAAAAACCTTATAGAAGGTCTTGAACCTCCTCCTTTGCCTCTGTAGTACTGTACTCCCCACACAGAGCCGCACAGCGCGAGTACAGTCAGTCTGTGTCCACACTCCGAAGGGCTCAGGCACCCTTGTCAGTGCTGGCCATGTTTCAGCAGCTCACAGGGAGGAGCCCTTCCCTCCCCGACCCCTTTTTCCTGTCTTCTTCTCCCACCAGAAAGAGCACCACATGTGTGTGCATGTTTGTCCTGTGCATAGCGGCATAAAGTTGGGACGAATCCAGAACTCTCACCCCCACCGTGAAGGTCCTGGGGCTGCACATAACCGGGCGAGGACGGCTGAGAGTCTTAAGTGGTAGATGCCTCCTTTCCATGCGCAGACAGGGCTCCCATTATTGCTAATGCCTGCTACGTGCTCAGGGAAGACAAAATACAGTCCAAAGATTTACTTTCCCTCCACTGAATTGATTCCAATCTACAGTGCTGATCCTGCTTTTGGCTCCTACAAGGCAAACTATAAAAATTCTCTAAATATGTAGGCTTACTCTGCTAAGACAACTATGTGCATGACATGCTAAACATTCAGTAGGAACCAAATTGGTATCTACTCTTTTAAAAAAAATTTTGTTTCCTTTTTGTGGCTGGAGTGAGCTCCCCTGGGATAGAAAATGGCCCAGTGAGGGGACTTCTGCAGACATTACCATGTCCTGCACTGTCATCTGCTGTTCCAGAGAGCTGCCTGGTCCCATGGAGGGCCACATCAGGAAGTGTTGAAAGCAGTATAGTTCTGCACATTTTACTTAACTCCACGGTGCATCTACAGTATCTATAATTATTTCTGTTCTGTCAAGGGATACAGATTAGCAGGAAGCAGATAATTGTTTTCCAATAACTCCCCAAGTCTCTTAGACTTCACCCATCTGAATGTCTCAGAGGGAAGAGATTTCTCTTCTCCTCTTTGGCCATTTGAACCACTGTTTTCCAGGCCCTTAGCTAGCAGTGCGGCTGTGTATTTTCCCCACACATTCAACATTGCTCCCAACTCTCCTCCTCCCGTGCCTGCTGCCTCAGGAAGAGGTGACCCTGCCGGCCATACTGAGGACGCGTTCTTTCAGCTGTGACCAATTTAGGGGTGCAGCCAAGAGTGAGGTGCTGTGGGGCTGCAAATGATGCAGTGAGTCTACACCCCGGCAGGGGGAGGAGCACTGCAGCCAGTGGCCTGCATCCTGACTTACACCGAGGAGCCGCAGCCTTTCTGAGGCACCTGTCAAACTGTCAGTCATTAGTCAGCCCGGACAATCTAGCATGACTAATTATCACTGTGTCACAGTGATCCAGGAGAAGAAAAACATATATAAATGACAGCATGGTGAGAAAAGAGATTCCACGCCCTGGACCAGATATTGCCTCCTGCGGCCCGGAGACACTGGGACCATTAGGGAGGGGGCAGAATTCACCCAGACAGGCAGGGCTAGATCTTGCCAAATGGTTCGAGTTTTGCTTCCAGGCCCGCAGTTGTATGCTCCTCCCTGTAAAAACGACCGTCGCATCCTCAAAGCAGATGAATTTCAAAAACTCACTGGTTTTGGAGGGATTTGACAAAGGTCTGTTTTTTAAATAAATGCACCTTGGGAGAGGTGAGCCACGCTCTCATGAGGGACAAACTAAGTTTCTATCTTTAGTGCTCATGGGGGACATTCGTTTGCTCTTCATGAATGTTTAAACAATATCATTTCATGTGGCTTCTTAATGTATAAATCCATGTAAAATACAGCCTGCGTCGGAAGGTAGTGAATGTGTACGGTGTGTGAGTCCTCATGTGGGCGTGAATGGTTGCAGGCTCTTTCCTAATTTGCCTTGTAAGTCAAATAAAAAGCCCGTCACTACCGTGTCTCTCTTGCTCTTCCTTTGCGAGAGGAGGTTTTCTGCGTGCCAACCCAGGTGACTCATGGCATGGAGGGAAAGCACAAGAGACGCCGATGCCAGCCCGAGGAAAAAAGCCCTTGCTCATTACTCATATCACGAGTCTCATCTTCAAAGCACTTACCAAGCACTAATTTATCCACTGCAGCTTTGTACGGGGCCTGCAATGTCATTTAATTAGAGAACTTGGGTGGTCGAGTGGCTTAAACAATGGTGGATGGCCAAATGGATGTGTATTCTAATTCCGCTCATTCATTTGATCTCCCCTGTCTAAATGAACTCAGTCCATTAAATCCATAAAAAAAGTCATAAAAGCATGAGCTTTGTTTGCAAAGCAACCACAGGATGTGAATGAAGCTGCCGTTTCAAGATTCATCTTCAGGAAAATAAACTTTTCTCTAATTTAAATAACTGCTTGCTCTTGGGGTTTGCAATTCACTCTTACAGAAGAGCAAAGGAATTGCAATTCCTCCACTATTTCAGTCTCCTCCATCTGAACATCAGTGTACGTATCCAAGGTTCTCCTTAGACACCCCACACTTTAGGCAAGCCGTAGCAGTTGTCTCCTACAGTCCTACAGGTTCCGGTTCTGGGAGCAAGTTCCAAATTTAGCCAGCTCCTGCTGTGTGTGCTTCAGCTTCTCTGCACCTGTCTGGCTCTGGACTTCATTTGCTCCCTGACCAACGTTCTCACCTTTCTGTGTCCGTCCTCTGCCACACACCAGGAGCAAAACAGAGACTTCCTCTCCCAGAAAAACACCTGGCTGAACCAAGTAAGGACCATGACATTCCTGGGCAGGTGCACATCTGGCCAAGTGTGGTCCCTTCTTCTCAAGTCTTGGCTTACTAGGGCTTCTGCCAGCATAAAGAAAGGGTACAGGGAATGAGCTGCCTCGCTCTGCTGAGGCCCAGCTGGGGGACCAGCGAGAATTCCTGGCCCCAAGACTCCAGTGACATGCAAGACAAAGCCATAGTCCCGTGACCACTGCCCCACAGGTGGGATGTGTGAGCGCTGCACTCAGTTTGCAAGGAGCCCACTCATGGTATGTGCAGCAGCACTCCCAAGAGTTGGGACCCTTTCCCCTTTTCTAGCTTTTCAAAATCTTATGCCATGATCACATGCAGTTCAGGCTCTTTAATCTGTCTCTCTCCCTCTGTCCTTCTTTCTTCCCTTTCTGCCGTCTTCCCTACTCATCTTCTCACCAACACACCCAAATACTAAAAATAGCGAGGTTTCCCTGATCAGAAAGTGGGGTCCAACCAGCAGCACGAAGTGGACCGGGTAATAAAGCCAATGGATGGAGGAGATGAGGAAAGATCCAGTAGTGTGTGACGACAAGGAAGGAATAGAAATGAGTGTCCCCAAAGTTGGAAAGAGTGGGTGGGGAAGAGATGATGGAGAGCCCAGAATATAAGCAGATACAGAAAAAAGAAAAACAGAAAACTGTTTAAATGTGCAAAAGGTCTGCAGGAAAAGAGAGGAGGGAATTGTAGCAGTGGAAAAAAGAACAAGAATTACAAGTGACAAGCGACAGTGTGCTAGGTCAGGAGCCCCATCTCCAGTCAAAGTTATTAACTCCTCCTTCCATAAATCTGAGCTCATTCCCTGTAGAATTCTCTAATCCCAAACCATGATGGATTATTTTCTTTGGTATAAAGGCTCATTTCAACAAACACAGTGATTACAGAAAGAGAAAAAGACTCACAGCCTAGAGTAAATCCAACAAAACTTTTATTTTCCCCCCATTGACGCCAGGCACCAGTGTTAGAATGAATTACTGTGGCTCCCCTTGTGTGGGGACAATGGACCTCAAAATTTATCTGTGGTACAACCTCCAACCAGGAACAAAATCAATAGCAGTCCCTCGTCAAGAGATGGATTGCCTTAGTGCTGGAGGTAACACCTAGACAGGACTGGCAGGCAGGGGTGTGTGTGTGTGTGTGTGTTTGTGTGTGTGTGTGTGTGTGTGTGAACTTTCCAGATCTCTAGAGTAAAAGAACAAGGACTTGAGGCAGTAAATGATGTTTACAGAAGACTTTTCAATCCCAGTGACCTAAGGTGGCATTAGAAACACAGTCAGGACTTGGGAACAGGACTAACAAATTTAATAGCTACAGCCTAATTTTCAACAATCTATAACCATTATGTATGTTTCTGGCTGAAAGAGACGGATGTTTCACCGCCGTATTTTTGCCCTCCAGAAAGCTTCAGAACCCTCAGAATCCCATGGCAATTGAATTTGTAGCTTTAATGAACCCCGCTGGTACCCACCAATTAGATGCCATTTGACAATGCAGCCACCCTCAAGCTGTTCCATCTTTCTAATCCTGGTGGTGTGTTGGAAGTGGAGATTAGAGAACCAAATGTCAGAGGCACACGCCAAAGCCAAGACACCTCGTTCTGGTCAAGTAAATCAATGTCCTCCCAATGACATTGTTTGGAAAGGTCCAGTTAAACATATAGATAAAAAGGTGTTTACATACTCACATACACAATAACCATCTTACATTACAATTATTGTATTGCAATGTTCTTAGCTATTCAGAGAAACATCCTGTAAGATCAATGCTGCACAAGGTCGTTAGAAAACACCATCTTCTAGAAACTGGCCAAGATCATGAAGCCTGCCGACCGAAGCATGGTGGTGCCATAGCCCAGAAAAGGTGTCGCATGTACCAAGTCTCAGCATCAGCTGCAACAGCAGCTCCCTCACACTCACTCTCTTGCCTTGCACTCTGTCTGCTCCTCAGATGCAGCCCTTCTGCTAGCAGGGAGATCTCTGGCCTCTCCGCATTG